>SKCR01021689.1:0-98665 GCA_019454045.1 Zanthoxylum bungeanum | reverse complement strand
CCAAAAGGAAAAAACAATAACAATAAACATTCATCCATCTTAAATGAGCTAAATAGTTATGTAAGGCTCAATAAAATTTATCAAAGACTTCAAGTATATCTGGAAACTTCGAACTTTAGAAAATAACATCCTTTCATATTGAATAAGATCTAGCCAATAAGATCAAAATTTTAACAAGACAATAGTCTATTCCAATAACTATGCCAGGTGGTTGTTGACAAACTTTGCTACCTGTCATTAATAGAATAAAAACCTTGCCCACCTGGGCAGGTACAATGCAAAGCAGCTTCACGGGCGTCTACAGAATAAAAAGAAGAGAAAGAAAAGGGGATCGAGAGCAGCAAGTAATAACAAAGGGTGAAGGCTGGAACATTACACAGGAAGAGCCAACAAAGCTACATCATCTACCCCAATCAATCAATAAATCAAGCAAAGACTGAAAGGTACACATGAAAAGCCAACAAGCCTATAGCATCTACTCCGAACAGTCAAGAAATCAAGCAAATCCAGAAGCAGAAAGCAGCCACAAAAGAAGAACAAAAGGCAAAAAGATAATAACAAAGAAGGCACAAAGGTAGTAGAAGCAGCAACTACTTCAAACAATCCGCAAATGAACAAGAAGAAGAAATAAGAGAATAACGAAGAAGAACACAAAAGGCTAGTTGAAGAGACACCATGCAGGACAAAGAACAAGCAGCAAGCACAAGATCTTCTTTAAATACTGAAGCAATCATGCCTCAATCAAACTATCTACTAGCATTAAGCAGGCCCAAGAATCAAGACTAGCAAGCAAACATACAATAAAAGTAAGAAAAGGAAGCTGCTTTACAATTTTTTAATCACTTACTCCCACGTTACTGAGAATCATCCCACCTCTCCAAAAAGAACACAGGGTAGTTGAAGCAACATCTACTTCAACGATCAAGAAATCAGGTGAAGCCGAGAAAGCAACCAGTATTGAACAATAAGATCAAGAAGCAATACAGAATAACGAAGAAGAACGTAAAGAGTAGCTGAAGAGACATACATGTGTTAGGTACTTTTAAGTATTGGTAAATTCCGTAATAAAACTTATCTAATTGAGTTGCATCGGTTTTGGAAGGTTTCAACGTTATTTGGATAGCTATCAAGAAGTCAGTGTCTGTCCACTGATCTTCAGCTCGTTCGAACAGTATTTGAACAACGTTCGTAGTGCGTTCGTCAGGATTTTCCGAACATGAAGTCCAAAAGCTCGCGTCATTGCACGTACTCAGACTATTCGAATGCTAAGTATCGGGCCTTAGCGTTCTTCTAACGTTTGTAAGACCGTTCGAAGGCCCGACATGTTTTTCAGTATGGCGCGCGTTTGGCAGCTCTAATTAGGTTTGTAAAAGCCTAAACTATATAAACTTTATAGAACCTTTTTTTGGAGGTTACGTGAAAAAGAGCATATATCCTGAGACAATTGTTATATAGAATTCTCTCTTAACCATCAAACACCAAAATCAAACCCTAAACCTGCAGAGTTCTATGGAGGATTTGATCGTCGGAGGTGTGAGCACAATTGGAGTGCATTTAATTTTGTATGAGCTCACAAAAACTTGCGAATACTTCATCCATAAAAATTAGTTTCTTTTTTATGATAAACTCCCTGAACATTTGTGTAGATTCATACAAATAGGAGAAACGGATTATACACCCAAAAATTGAACTGATTGGTGTATGTAATGTACAATATGATATCGCATGCTTGCAGCATAAGTTCTTCAAGATACAATCACTGAAAGAGAATGGGGGATCCCTTAGTTGAGGATGAGGTGTCTTTCAATTATGAGTGGGTGGTTAGAGGAGAGAATTTTGAGGAAATGTTTTCAGATGGATTTTTGGGAGTTGAAATTAGCCAACCGAGTAGGAGTAGGCCACCGGTACAAAAGAGAAAAAGAAATAAAGGTAATTCACTCTTTATTTAAATGAATTCACATACTGTAAATTTCATATAGATAAACATATAACTTTATATTACTTGTTAGGCAAAGGAAATGCTTCGCAACTGGTGGATGAAGAACCTGAGTGGGAAGACAATGTAAGTGATGAGGAGGATGATAGAAGAATTAAATATGATGATGACTCTTTGGAGGATGGCACTTTAGATAATGATGGAGGAGAGGAAACCTTAGACTTATATTTCATGCTATTAGACACAAATGATAGTCTATCTTAGTGATCATTTTGTTTCATGAACCTATTTATGAACTTGTTTTCTTATGTCTCATTTTGTTTAGTTTTGATGAATGCTCTTATGTTTTAGTAGGTGTGGATGTGTTATAGATAATTTGATTTTGTTGATTTCATGAATTTATGCTTTTATTCTAATTTTTTTCCTTGATCGGATTGAGGCAACCACCTCGCCTCACACAGGAGGAATGCCTCGCATCGCATATCGAGTTTTCGAACCTTGGTGAAATGTTTAAATAATTAAAATTCAAATTGCATGTTCCAAAAACTTACCATCATCTTTCAGTGTAACTTGCAGTAGATGATATGCACAAAAACAACAAAAAAGGGTTTGTTTATTCAGAGAATTGTAAAGAAATGTTTCTGTAGCATGAGCTAGTTTCTATATTGATCAGTGAATTATTTAAATTTCAAGTAAACACTGCGTGAAATAGAGAAACCCAAAATTCCAAATTTGATCCTTTAACACCAATATCATAATATGTATAATTATTTAAATCCTTTACCATGCAGGATAAAGAATAAGCAGCAAGCACAAGATCTTCTTTAAATCATAAAGCAATCATGTCTCAATCAAATTATCTACCAGCATTAGAAGCACTCCAAGAACCAGGATTAGCAAGAAGCCAAACGTACAATAAAAGTAAGAAAAGTAAGCTGCTTTACAATTTTTCATTCACTTATTACTCCCACATATATTGAGAATCATCCCACCTCTCAGAACCAAACTAAGGGTAAGAAAAAGTTGACTAACCTGTTACCCTCACAAGTAGGGCAAAGACAAGGATTGATGAAAACAGGGTCGTACAGAGGCGACCACTCAATAGTTGCATTCCCTTTGCATAACTTGCATATATAAAATCCTTTCCCTTTACAAACCACACAAGGTAGGGCAACCTTTTTCTACAAAATACAAAATAAAATAAGAATGAGTCATACAAAAATGGAAGAATTTTTAAGATTTAAGGAATTAAAAAGATGTGCTTCGTCGTTTTGTTTTTTACCCGTTTCGCTTCACTGGCCGCACGAAGTGCACCCAAAGTGAAAGTGGAAGCGACATTGAGGGTGACAAATCCACCAAAGATTATCGCAGCACTTGCGCCTAAGAAGCCCACCTGCTTCGGTATCATCTTTTTCTTTTTGTTTCTCAGAGGACTTTCTTCAAACAGTTTCGAACTTCGGATTGGTGAATTAGCTCATCGCACGCTCGCGATTTTGTCTCTTCCCAGCTTCTACCAGTAATGCACCTCACCGTCTTATAGTTTACATTGGGGGTTAATATTATCTTAGTCCCTAGTCTTTGACAAAACCATAAAAATAATAATTTATGTTTGTTGCTCATATTGGAATGGTTGGAAAATTTCGCCGCCAAATAATTTTTTCCGTGCATTTAACATAATAAAATTGATAATTTTTTTCAAGAAGGAATTCTCATTAGAGCAAGAAAGCATATCTCAAAGGAAGCAACACATAAGAGGTGGGGGAATCTTCCACCCAAATACAATGTTCAGCGTAACGAACGGCAAACCGGGTTAACGCTTCTACTGTTTTGTTATCATTCCTTGAGATATGATAAATTTTGAAATTTTATTTTGATTGCAGCAACTGCTGCAATTCTTCAATAATCCACAACAGCTCAGTACGAGTAATACGCTTATTGAGAACTAGTTGACTAACTCACAGCTAATCTGACTCTATATAAAATGGAGATAACTCAATCTCCACAGCAAACTGAATATCAAAACACAAGGCCTCCGCCTCAGCAATATTTACATCATCACAATGATCTCCTATATCAATCTCAGGAACCATAACCAGCCCCTCATAATTTTGAACTATAGGCTCTAATCCAATATTCCCCCTCTACATATCCACAACGACATTCGTGTTAAGCTTGAACCATCCAACTTCTTGGATTTGGAATCGTTAGAAACTCCGCCGCCAAACCATCTCTTTCGGGCTTAAACAGAGCAGGTAAAATCTCCGACTGTCTCAGGCTCTTACAAGAAACACACTCTCTGGATTCAAACGCATGACCTGAAGGTCCTAAACTCTACACCACCAAATCACGCGACCGCACATCATACTGCCCTCGGACAAAAGCTACAACACACCCAAGTTCTATTACAACTTATTTAGTTACTGTGTTCTTACAATGGACTTTGAACAAACAGTAACCGAACAAAAATGATACAATCAACAACAGTGATACAATTAATAGAATAGCAACAGGACAAGTGCAGACAGAGGACGAGAAATCAGTAAATCAGTCGACAGGAAAAGTACAGCAACGCAAGCAGCGCAAACCGAGAGAATTCTGAGGCTTGTTGATGCGGCAACAATATCCTTAAAATAAATTCGTCCCCTACCGATTGGTGCAGTAGAACGCGAGACGTCTGTTTCCCAGGATGCAACGGAAAATAGACGAAATTGGGCACCACCAAATTCGACTGCAACGAACAACCGAAGTGCTTGAACTCTCTTAACAAAAACTTAAAACTTGTTTTCTGTATTCAACTCTAAAAAAAACAAAATACACTTCCCCAATTTTAAAGTAATTAGCATGCCAATTATATCTCATAAATAGGAGGCATTTCACTTGTTGTAACCACCAAGTTAATTAAATTAACTGTTATGGAACATCAATAGGCTTGGAAAAAATTAAAGAGATATGCCAAAAATTGGCTGGGTCAGGCCCGCACAATTTGGTCCGCATTCGTGTACGCAGGAACGCGGGTGCACACGAGCCAAGCTTGATTCGGATTTGATTTGCACCCCCTCCCCCCCCCCCCCCCCCCCGCGCACGTAGAGAGCCTTATCCTTATAAATCTTACCCATCTACATATGAGCAATCATATATAAGCATAACTTTCCCTCTATAGCTTTCCCATATGTGACAACTCAATTCTCCTTATTTTCCAACACCATTGGGTGAACTTTGAGCAACAATTTCTCATTCACCCAAGCACCATTTTAAGCATATGAATATATCATTTTGAACTACTCACGGAGGAGTATCCGAATCATTCAATAACAACCACTAACACGAAGTGGACCATGCTTAAAATTGTGCCTCAAAATGCTCAATAATAAGCATTTTCCAACAATCCCCCACATGAATGAAATTGGCGAAAAACGTCAAATAAAATTACTTTATAAAAAAATATATTTTGACCTTGAAGAGTTCAACGGTTCAACACCTGCATAGGATATGTAGGCATCAGCCTTTGAACCTTCCCTTGTGAAAATATATCTCCTTTACTGGCTGACAGTAGACACGATGTCATTGAACTGTACTGTCGTTCATGTAAATAAAAAACATATATCACACAGATATTTTACCTAACACATCTGAGTTCTCATTATTATGTTCATTTTGGCCATGAACATCTACCTGGTTCTGCAAGAGTTTCTAAGAATAGCCCCGTACAATTCTCTTTGAAGCGGCCCCACTTCTCTCTCACATAGGTGATTTCTTATTTAAGAGTAGCTCGTATTACTCTGCTCGGACTCCCGACGCATAAGAATCATTAAAAGCCTTTGCTTAACCTCTATCCATACGAGCATCACTGTTTCATTTCATCATAGGAATGGACTAAGGGTAACCCCCACAGTGAACCAATTATGTCTTTTATGAGTAGGTTGTCCCATTGAACCTAGATCTTGGGATCTCCAGTCAACAAGGTTGGGTTTTCCTTCGTAATAAACATTTATCTAATGGGCTTTAGTCTCATTCCCCTCGATGATTTCACAACTAACTCTCTATTTAACCCTTTGGTTAGCGGATCCGCAATGTTATCCTTTGACTTTACATAGTCAATCGAAATAACTCCAGTAGAGAGTAATTGTCTAACAGTATTGTGTCTACGACGAATATGTCTAGACTTACCATTATACATATTGTTATGTGCCCTTCCAATTGCAGATTGACTATCGCAATGAATGCAAATCGCTGGCACTGGCTTAGGCCAACTTGGAATATCCTCTAGAAAATTTCGCAGCCATTCTGCTTCTTCAGCACACTTATCTAATGCAATGAATTCTGATTCCATTGTAGATCTGGCTATCACAGTCTGTTTGGAGGACTTCCATGATATATCTGCACCTGCTAGTGTAAACATATAGCCACTGGTAGACTTTGAGTCTTTCATGTCAGATATCCAGTTTGCATCACTGTATCCTTCGATTACAGCTGGATATCTATGATAGTGCAGCCCATAAGTACGAGTAAAACGTAGGTACCTAAGTACTCTCACTATTGCTTTCCAGTGATCAGCCCCTGGATTACTCGTATATCTGCTGAGTTTGTTTACTGTACAGGCTATATCAGGCCTTGTACAACTCGATAGGTACATCAAACTCCCGATAACTCTAGAGTATTTTACTTGAGATATACCCTATCCCCTATTCTTTAATAGGTGTAGACTCACATCTAAAGGAGTTCTTGCCACAGCAGAATCATCATTGTTGAATTTACCAAGAATTTTATCCACATAGTACGACTGAACAAGAATAAGTCCATCTGAACTTCTCGAGATCTTTATTCCCAGAATGACATCTGCTAGACCCATGTCTTTCATGTCAAACTTAGATTTCAGCATATTCTTAGTGGATTTTACCATTTTAACATTACTCCCGACAATCAGTATGTCATCAACGTAGAGACATAAAATGACATAGCCAACTTATGTCTCTCTGACATAAATGCATTTATCACATTCATTGATTTTGAAACCATTTGCCAACATGGTATCATCAAACTTTTTATGCCACTATTTCGGGGCTTGTTTCAATCCATACAAGGATTTAACTAACTTACAGACTTTTTTTTCTTGTCCTGGAGCTATAAAGCCTTCAGGTTGTTCCATGTAGATTTCTTCATCTAAATCTCCATTAGAAAGGTTGTTTTCACATCCATTGATGTACCTCAAGATTGCGCAAAGCCGCAATCGCTAGTATCATCCTTATGGAATTTATTCTCGTTACAGGAGAATAAGTATCAAAGTAATCAAGACCTTCACGTTGTCTGTAACCCTTAATTACAAGTCTTGCTTTGTACTTGTCAATTGATCCATCTGCCTTCATTTTATTTTTGAAAATCCACTTGGACCCTAAAGGTTTACATCTTGGAGGAAGATTCACTAACTTGTCAATTGATCCATCTACCTTCATTTTCTTTTTGAAAATCCACTTGGACCCTAAGGGTTTACATCCTGGAGGAAGATTCACTAACTCCCAGGTGTGATTTTGTAAGATGGATTCAATTTCACTATTGATGGCATCTTTCCACAAAGCACCATCAGCTGACCTTACAGCTTCGTTATAACTTTGAGGATCATTTTCTAGCGAAAATGTCAGAAAATCTGGACCAAATGTTTTTTCCGTTCTAGCTCTTTTGCTACGTCTTGGTTCAAGTTCAACAACTTGTTGATCCTCTGGAACATATATGTGTTCTTGGTCCTGACTATCTTCAATGATAGTCTAATGTGCCCGTTTGTGCACATTTGAATTCGAATTAGTTTTACAAGGAAAAACGCATTCGAAAAAGGATGCATTCCTCGACTCCATTATCGTATTCTTGTGAATATCTGGTATATTAGACTCATACACAAGAAATCGATAAGCATTATTGTTATGTGCATATCCTATGAAAATGCAATCAACAGTTTTTGGTCATATCTTCACATTCTTAGGTGGAGGAATGACTACCTTGGCAAGACACCGCCACACTCGTAGGAATTTATAGGAATGTACTATTTCTTTCCACATTTCATAAGGATTTTTCCCTGCTTCTTTCCGTGGTACCTTATTTAAAAGGTAATTAGCTGATAAAACAGCTTCTCCCCACATATTCTGAGGTAAGACAGAGCTGATTAACATAGCGTTCATCATCTCTTTCAAGGTACGATTCTTTCGTTCTGCAATCCCATTGGATTGAGGTGAATAAGGAGCTGTGGTTTGATGTATGATTCCATTTTGTTCACAAAGTGATTCAAAAGGAAAAACATACTCACCACCACGATCACTTCTTAACTCCTTAATTCTTTTATTCAGTTGGTTCTCAACTTCATCTTATAGAGAACAAATTTCTCTATAGCTTCGTCCTTGCTTTTCATCAAATACACATAGTAAAATCTTGTGCAATCATCAATAAAGGTAATAAAATATTTATTACCGTCTCTCGATGTATTGAATTAAAATCACATACATCGGTATGAATTAGATCAAGTGGTTCAGAGTTTCTTTCAATACTATGAAAGGATAATCTAGTTAGTTTTGCCTCAACACAAGTATCACACTTATGTTTATTATCAATTTTAAAATTGGGAATGTGATTCATGTTAATTAATTTCCGCAATGAATTAAAATTAACATGTCCTAATCTATCATGCCATAAATTAGAGTACTCAACAATATAAGCAGAAGAACTAGCTTTATTGATATTTTGGGTTTAACAACCATTACATTGAGCTTAAAGAGCCCATCAGTTACATATCCTTTTCCCACATACATTCCATTTTAGTCAAAACTACTTTATCAGACTCGAAAACCATCCGGAATCCATGCTTGTTCAGAAGTGATCCAGACACAAGATTCTTCCGTATTTCTGGTACATACAGAACGTTGTTCAAAGTCAACTCTTTCCCAGAGGTCATCTTCAGAATCATTTTACCTTGACCTTCAATCTTAGATGTTGCTGAATTTCCCATGTATATTTTTTCCCCATTACCAGTAGGCTCAAATGAAGAAAACATGCTCTTATCCGAGCACACATGTCGAGTGGCACCAGTGTCAATCCACCACTCTCTTGGGTTAGAACCCACTAGATTCACCTCAGAAACCACAGCTGAAAGGTTAATGCCTGAAACATCTTGAGTCATGTTTTCCATCACATTAGCCTCTTGATTCTTTTTCTTCTTTGGCAGTCTGCACTCAGAAGACTTGTGACCCATTTTGTCACAGTTGAAGCATCTTCCTTGAAATTTGGATTTCTTGGAAAATCCTCCTTTAGGGCTCATCTTTGACCCTTTGTTTTTAGGGTTCTTGTTCTTATGGCCATGTTCAACAACATTTGCTTTGGCCTCATGAGTTATTCCTCTTTTGTCAGATACTCTGTTATCTTCCTCAATTCTAAGCTTAAGAACCAAGTCTTCAATGCTCATTTCTTTTCGCTTATGCTTTAGATAATTCTTGAAATATTTCCAAACAGGTGGTAGTTTTTCAATTATGGAGGCTACTTGAAATGTTTCACTTAAAACCATCCTCTCAGCATGAATTTCTGCTAGAATAATTTGCAATTCTTGTACTTGACTTAACACAGTTTTGGAATCAACCATCTTAAAATCTAGGAAATGGTCTACGACAAATTTCTTAGTACCGCATCCTCAGTTTTATATTTTCGATCTAAAGATTCCCAAAGCCCTTTTGCTGTTTTCATTCCGGTGTACACACTGTACAAGGAATCACTCAGCACATTCAGCACATAATTCCTACATAGGAATTCAGAATGTTTCCAAGCATCGATGGCACTTATCACTTGAATATCATTCTCACCCTCTTTGGGTACATGAGCATCTTTCGTTATGAACCTAGCAAGGTTCAACATGGTCAAGTAGAAAAACATTTTCTGTTGCCACCGTTTGAAATTCTGACCACTGAATTTTTCAGGTTTTTCCGCAGCAGGATTGACATGGCTCACATGTCCAACAGGTTGTCTAGCCACAGAGGCAGCAACACTTTGGCCAGCCACAGAGGCTGCCATATTAAGTCTGGAGGCTGAAGCATGTTGGCGAGCCGAAGAGGCTGCCACAACAGTTTGGCCAACCACAGAGACTGCCACAATATTTTGGCTAGCCGAAGAGGCTGCCACATTCGGATCAACTGTGTTTGGACTGTTTTCCATATCCACATACCGAATTTGTTTTAAGACTATTACAACTTATTTGGTTACTGTGTTCTTACAATGGACTTTGAACAAACAGTAAACCGAACATAAATGATACAATCAACAACAGTGATACAATTAATAGAATATCAACAGGACAAGTGCAGACAGAGAACGAGAAATCGGTAAATCAGTCGACAAGAAAAGTACAGCAACGCAGGAAGAGCAAATCGAGAGAATTCCGAGGCTTGTTGATGCGGCAACAATCTCCTTAAAACAAATTCGTCCCCTACTGATTGGTGCAGTAGAACGCGAGACGTTTGTTTCCCAGGATGCAACGGAAAATAGACGAAATTGGGCACCACCAAATTCGACTGCAACGAACAACCGAAGTGCTTGAACTCTCTTAACAAAAACTTAAAACTTGTTTTCTGTATTCAACTCTAAAAAAAAATGAAACACACTTCCTCAATTTTAAAGAAATTAACATGCCAATTATATCTCATAAATAGGAGGTCTTTCACTTGTTGTAACCACCAAGTTAATTAAATTAACCGTTATGGAACATCAAGAGGCTTGGAAAAAATTAAAGAGATATGCCAAAAATTGGTTGGGACATGCCCGCACAATTTGGTCCGGCATTCGTGTACGCAGGACACCCGGGTGCACACGAGCCAAGCTTGATTCGGATTTGATTTGCACCCCCCCCCCCCCCCCCCCCGCACGTAGAGAGAGCCTCTATCCTTATAACTCTTACCCATCTACATATGAGCAATCATAAATAAGCATAACTTTCCCTCTATAGCTTTCCCATATGGGACAAGCTCAATTCTCCTTATTTTCCAACACCATTGGGTAAACTTTGAGCAACAATTTCTCATTCACCCAAGCACCATTTTAAGCATATGAATATACCATTTCAAACTACTCACGGAGGAGTATCTGAATCATTCAATAACAACCACAACATGAGTGGACCATGCTTAAAATTGTGCCTCAAAATGCTCAATAATAAGCATTTTCCAACAAGTTCCACCTTATTTCCATCACACCCTGTCTCGCCAAATAGCTCATATTAACAGCACAAAAA
Source organism: Zanthoxylum bungeanum (assembly GCA_019454045.1). Classification (NCBI taxonomy): domain Eukaryota; kingdom Viridiplantae; phylum Streptophyta; class Magnoliopsida; order Sapindales; family Rutaceae; genus Zanthoxylum; species Zanthoxylum bungeanum. Next base: position 87,476 of record SKCR01021689.1, on the reverse strand, counting down.
GTTGGGTTTCACTGATTGTTGGTGCACGAAGAATCGCCTCAAACAATTTTTTTATTTTTATTTTTCCGAAATCAACTTATCTATGGAGGTATTTGTTTTAAAAAAATGTACTAGTGCTGTTTTCTATTTTGTTAAAATTTAAAAAGTTAAATGTTGTTATTTTTTTAACAAAATCAATGTTTTTATTTTATTAGAAATAAGGAATTATTATTCAAAAAAATAGAAATATGGAATTATTAAAAAGTCATGGTTAGTCCTCAAGTCACACTCTCATAGAGCGAGTGAAGAGAGTGGATTTATATTTTAATGAATAAAATATCAATTTATTTAATGAGTTTATTTTCTTTTTCCTCTAATTCAATAATGCAGGTGCCTAATTTTAGTCATGCGCTATTAGTCACGTGTCGTCATATAAATGAATCTTCTTCAACACGTTTTTTTAGTGGAACTGCTACGAACAAATAGAGATTCAATGCAATAATGACACATGTCATGATATTGTTAAACGCACAGTACTAATAGACAAGAAGTATCAGGATGATCTCCAAAGACCTCCGGAGAAATTAGAGCTCGACCATGAAGTAATGTCACTCTGAAACCAACTCACTCCGAAGTCGAAACACTTTAAGATTAGTCCAATTCGATCTTAACCTATTCAAGAGAGGATTAACCTCGAAATTCATCAGAGAAATATAATGAAGGTACTCTGATCTCAACATCAGTACTCTAAAGTACATGATGTCACATACCACGGTCCAAGATTATTAGACTTTAATGGCAATTCACTTAACTTAATGGCAATCCACTTAACATGTAAAGTAAGTTTAACATGTATAATAACAAGTGTAATCAAACCTAATACTATCTTTCAGCATGTCTTGTGAAAGTGTACCACATGCAATTAAGGGTAGTTGAAGCTTTTAATATAATAACATAGATTAATCTCACTTATATTGCATTTTGTCAAAGAATTTCTTGAACAATCCTCATCTAGAGATACTTCCATAATTTTTGTGAGAACCTAATTCGAGAAATCGAGACAGCTGAACAAGAAATTCAATTGAGATCTGAATTGAAAAGAATTAGATGACGGTTTTAGGATAAAATGATGGGACTAGGGGATTCACTTTTAATATTTCAAATTTAGAAATTTTACTTTTTATAATATATAAATTACCATTATTACCGAGTTAATTTATTTTATGAATTAATTATGTCAAAACATATAAAATCAGCCATTAATCATATCCATTTTTCCTGTTGAGCTTCTGAAGCAGTATTTTACCTACAGAATAAATAAAAATCACAATAAAGCATAAATATAATTATTATTTAACAAATATGCTAAATTAATGGGATTAATGAAATTATAAGTGTAAAATGATTAGTTCCTCTTTTATTAAGTGTATATTTTTTAATGCACATCAGTAGTTCAGCAATAGACAAGTGTCAACTGGAGATTGAAATCTCCTCACGCACTATGCTATATAAACCAATGAGATATCATAAAAAATAGACTTTTGGAAAAGGATAAAAATACTAAAATTTAGCAAACACTCATCAATTATGAGAGGCCAACTCATTAGAAAAGTGACTTTTAGAAAAAGAAGAAGAAGTAAGAGGGGTGGAGTCTAAAGAAGACTCGAATGAAGTGCGACGAAGTCGATTAGTTCCTTCTCGCGCCCAACCACTCATCAATTATAAGAGAGTTGATGTCCAAGTTAAATACATTTAAGAGTGTCCAAATTAATGTCACTCACTCTTTGGAGTATATAAACGAAGATAAAAGAAGAAAAACTAAGTAAAAGAAAAGATTTTTTTAATAATAAAATAAAAATATCAACAATAATAAAAAGAAATATAAATTAAGCAACAAAAATAAAAATATTACTAATGTTTAAATAAACATTCACTGTCAATGGCGCCAAAAATTGCTTATCATTTTCCATGAGTGAAAATAGTTTAAGGTCTCAAGTGTAATACCACAAGTCAATTATAATATAATGACCCGAAAGTCCAATGTCATTCTTCTCAAGGGAATATTGTTTGAACACAAAATGTACCAAAAAGAAATTAATAACATAAATTAAAGTGCAAGAAAGTAAAATTGTTGAAATTATAATTTGTGTGAAATGTTAAAAATATAAATTGCAATAAAGTAAATAAAAATAATAAGAATAAGAATAAGGATGGAGTGAGGATGTGATTCCATCAACATTAATCAATAACTCATTCCATGCACATACACTACTCTTATCAAAGTTTAAACCATGCAAAACATACACCTCATGTTAATGAAACATAAACACATAAAGATTCACAAAGATATTTTATCCCAAAGTTCACAATCTCTAAAGGTACAAATCTAGCAAGATTATATATATTGTCCATGTCCATAGGTTTGGGATTAGAGGAGTCATGAGTTTCTATCAATATTTTACACTTAAAGTTTTCCACTTTATGTCTTAACAATATTCTCAAGAGGTCCACAAGCATATGATATCTTAAGTATCTAAATAAAAACATAACATATCTTTTAAATTTAAAGAAAACATTGAAGAATAAAGATGAAAAAATAATATAAAGTGTAACATACTTGAAAATAAACTTGAAGTACAAAGTAGTTTTAGAGTTTGTTAGTGAGTCATGTTAGTTTCTTCACACCCCAACACTAAAGGATGTAGCCTCTCTTTATCATAAGGAATGACAAAAAGAAGGTTTTCATCCTAAGGGTTGAAGGCATGAAGCTTGAAATCAAAGGAGAAAGATGGAGAATAATGTGAGAGGGAGGATACGTGATGTAGAGAATTGAGAGAAACTTCTATTAAACTAAAGAGATTGCAAACTACAAAATAAAGAATAAATGAGTTCTTTCAGTAAAGCCAAATAAAATGATTTTCAATATGAGAGTTATAATATTATGAAGTGATGTCTAATTGTGCATAGAATGAACATATAAATAGGCAAAATTAAAATCAAAAGAGTAAAAAATAACTCTAATAAAATATTACATAAATTGATTTGTAGAACCAAATTTAAATTAGGTCAAAGGGCAAGAATGTTATCATCGGAGTTATTGGTTGATAAGCTTTAATTATGTTTGACATTCTCCTTTAAGTTGGTTGAGGTGTTTATGTTTTGAAATTTACTTCTTCTACCCCCTCTGACAATTCCCCCCTCTTTGTCCCCTCCCAAAATTACAACATTATTCATTTCCTCAAAATCAATTACCCATAAATAACGTACTTATTTTATTAGTTAATATTTTTATTTTATGAATTAATATTTTTATTTTTATTTTTGTTAAATTTTTATTTTTTGCTATTTATAGATCTATTCCTTTTAATTTGTTTAATAAATATTACAAATTTCTTATTTATTATTATTTATTTTGTGTTCATTTATTCATTTAATTTTTTGATTATTTTTTAATTTGTTTAATACTACTCATATATAATAGATTTTTTTAATTTATTTAACACTACTTATTTAACTCATTTATTCTCTCTCTTCAATTTTCTTCCTCATAATACCTCATTATCTCTTCCATTTTATTTTTTTAAAATACATTTTTCCCCTTAAGTATTTTTTATTACTTTTTTTCCCTTAATTATTTTTCCCCACACCAACCAAAATGCATTAATTTCCCATTTTCCCATAATTTTTTCCCCTTATTTCACTTTTAATTTACCCTATACCACCCATCCCAACGTGATGGTGAAAACATTCATCGTATGAAGCTAAGGAATAAGCCACTCATTATATGATACTTAAATTATGATACGAAGTATTAGGTATATCACCAAGTGTGCCAGGAGGAGACTTTGGAGGCAACATAGACTTTGGGATATTATGAGGATGAAAATTAAAAAGAGAAAAATAAATGGGGTAAAGAAGTAGTGTTAAATAAATAAATAAAATTCTATTATACATAAGTAGTGTTAAATAAATTAAAATAGAATTAAAAAAATTAAATTAATAAATGAACACAAAATAAATAACAATAAATAAAAATTTTGTAATATTTATTAAACAAATTAAAAAAGAATAGATATATAAAGAGCAAAAAAAATTAACAAAAATAAAATAAATATATTAATTAATAAAATAAAATAATTATGTTATTTGGGGATTAATATATATATATATATATATGATTGATTTTGGGTATTGGGAAAATGGGTAATTGATTTTGAGTAAAAGAATAATATTGTAATTTATTTAGGGGGGGGGGGGTCTAACGGGAGGGGAGTAAGTTGGTGTATGACATGTCTCTTTCATGTCTTGGAATTCGAATTGTTGGGATTTTACATCTACAATAACATAAACTTAATTAATTCATAATAAGGTTACCAGTTTATGATCTTATTCTAAATTTAAACTTTTATTTCTAATATGATTTAAGCATACCCTAAATATATCAATAAATGAGCATCATCACAAAGACAATCACATTTTAATGAGAAAAATCACATTCTAGTGAGCATTATAATATTTTTCGTTAGCACAGTCACATTTTAATGAGAGCATGCATATTCATATTTTTTGTGAATACAATAACATTTTCAAACTGTATAATATGTGCGATGCAATGATATTGTGGCTAATTTTGATTTTTTAAAAGTCCGAGTTTGAGAGATGTTCATTAATAAAAGTTTGTAGATGTGAATGTTAAATACATGTAGATTTTTATAGATTTTGATTTAGAGTATATATAAAAGAGATACAAGTGTTTGAATAAGGTTGATATGAAATCTTCATCTCTCATGAATACAAGAGTAATTTTTTCCCCTTTTTTCTTCATCAAAACATATAACAATAGTACTCATTTGAAAATTTATGATATATAAATTAATAATATGTAAATAACTTTATATTTCGAGAGATATTTAATTTAAAAAAAATATTAAATGATAGAAATGACACGGACCTTTAATATAAAACAAATTCTTTAGAACACATTTCTCTAAAATTTAGAGTAAGTGGACTAAATGATAGTGTCACTTTACTGAAAGAACTAAATAATAATTCTCCTATTAGAAATCATTTTATTTAGGTATTAATTAGTATACAAAGTTTAAAAATATAGCATTCAAAATATAATTGGCTTTTTTTTTTGGTTCCCCACCCGATATCCAGTGCCACATTGAGTCTGACTAATCCGGATTCGGATCGGGAGCTGTACGGTATGATCCTCCCAACGATGGTGACTCTAGCGGGACTCGAACTGGGGAGCATACCCAATTGAACCTCCTAGGATTGAGCCAGCTACCACTCAACCAACCACTAGTTGGTAATTGGCTTTTCAATTAACAGAATAATCTGCTTCTGTTTTTAACGTTATTGATAGAATCAGCTTAATTACGGTACAAAATTTGCAGGCTTAAAAAACTTATTATATTTCTTTTAATTATATTAAAATATAGGGATGCATATGTTATTAGTATTTAAAATTCTCAATTTCTTAAACTGGTGGGGCCAACTAGTGAGCAAGCTTTGACTCGATCGTAACTCCACGCGCACAGAACGAGTGAATGTTCCCGACCCGACTGCTAAACCTGCGAAACGGCGCCGACTTAAAAAAATAACAGTTCATTTCAAAATTCAAAATAAAAAAACAACGAACCACAGCCTTCCACGTCAGCAATAATCGAGAGACGCCTATATTTACCTCCCTCACCGCTGTCTCTCTCTCTCTCTCGAGCTAAAGGAACCCTAGAAAAGGCTGCCTCCCTCTCCTTCTCTCTTGTGGCAAAATCATTTTAATTGATCACTTTCTAGGGTTTCAAATCAGATGAATTAGAATCGTAGGTTACTGTCAATTGTTCGAATCGGACGATTCAGAGTTGCTGGTAATTTTCTAAATCGAATTTATCATTTTGTTTTTGGTTCTTTTTGTGAACTTTTGGCCGGTATTGGAGTCCCTTGGCAGCCGGATCTTGTTGATTTTTGTGTACTTTGAATCAATCCTGCGATGGAATTAGTTTTTGACTTTTGATCGGATTCATGTCTTATATTTTCGACCTTTCGTATTTTATGATAATTTTGTGTTCCAGCGGTTATTAGGTTACTTTAAAGCGGGTTGCTGGGAAACGAGTTTAAATATTCATTTTTTCTTCATATATTTAAATTGTTACAGGATAATTTTTATTGTTTCTGTTGATTGGCGATTGAATTGCATTTTCTCTAAAGTTGTAAGCTTCAGTATCGGTTTTGAGTATCGCTACTTAATGTTTGTTAGTAGATTGCTATTGTTTTGTTTTCATTTGCTTAAAAGGATGAAAATGTGATTCAAGTTTAGGAAAGGATGATCCTTTAACTTTCATAGATCTTAAACTTGTTTTATGAACTCGTTGCTGTTGTTATTTGTATTTCTGGGGGGCAGCAAATGTCCTAACGAGTGGGAAAAAATCGGAAGAATACTAGTGAGTTATTAACAATTTTTTTTTCTGTGCTGCATTGTCTTGAGGTAAATGCACACAGATAAGTTTCTGGTATTGGAGTTTCAGTTTTTCAACCAACAAAAATCATGTGATGAGATATGAGAATGTTTTTGGTGAGGACTGCCCATGGAGGAAACTTGTTGAAAAAGATTTGACTGATCAACTTCATGCGGTTTGGAATGTAGTCTCGTGTTAAGTTGTGTAGCTACTTTGCTTGATTTCCTTACTCTAATATACTTTTTTTTGGAACGTTGGAAACCCCGCCGCCAAACCACCCGACCCGGGTTTTAGCAATACTTGGTTGCCCCAGGCTCTTACAATAAATGCACCCATTGGGCTCGAACTCAGTACCTGACAACCAAGTTCTAAATCCTTTGCCACTAAGTCACACCCCTTGGGGACTCTTACTCTAATATAGTCGTATGGAAAGTTGCTCTAGTCATTCTTTTGTAAGGTAGAACCATATAAGATTCAGAATGGGAAACAAGCCTTTTTGGAAATTGGAAGAGTGGCTGTGGAAATAAGTTAAAGTCGTTGTGACTCTGAATACAAAAGAATGATAATGATGTAAATGTTAGAGAGCTAATTTAGATTGTTGTCCAGCATGCTACTGCAGGAGTCTTGTTATGTGATTTTTGCGATGCAGATCATGCCTGTTCATTGGATTCACGTGCAATGCTTTGATATTTAAAACTTGTAACATGATTTGCCTGTTCTCTCTCTCTCTCTCTCCAATATTTTAGGGTTTTATGTTGATTCATATTTTCCATTGGAATTTTGATTCCTACATAAGGAATTATCTCATGAGGCATTAGCAAGGGTTTGCATCACTGTTTATGATACCGTTAGATATTCTGTTTTCTCGAATGTTCTTATCAATCCATTCTTGTCCTGGTTCAATAGCTTTGAATATCTATTTCCTTTATTAGACCTCTGTAATTCTGTAATCTTTGCCTGCCACGAGTGTCAAGAGACTTTTTTCTTTATATGTATATCCAGCTTGTTTATATTGATGAATCATATCTCAAATGGTCTTTTGTGGTTCAAATCCTTCAGTTGCTGCCTTGTGAGAGTTGTCAGACTTGAGTGTTTGTGTTGATATATTTGAGACTTCAACATGCCAAAGGAGAGAAGAGATCGTTCTGTGTCTATCGATAAATGCAATGTTTCTCCTTATCCATGCAGTTCTAGACGTACTCAAAGATCTTTAACCAAAATCCCATTGGAAACAGATGAAAATTTGAAGGAATGGGAAGATGCTAGGTGCCCCATATGCATGGAACACCCTCATAATGCAGTTCTCCTCCTATGCTCTTCCCATGAGAAGGGCTGCCGTCCTTATATGTGTGACACAAGCTACCGACATTCCAACTGTCTAGATCAGTTTTGCAAGTCATTTGCAGAGGCTTCATCAGTGACTGTGACGTCACAGCAAGAAGAAACTCAACCCTCACCTACAAATGCATCAGTTGTGACTTCAGAGGCAACAACTACTGATTTCCTAGAAGAAAGAAGCGATGAAGGATCCTCTATGCCACATTCTTTGTCCTGCGAGATGAGAACCCAGCCAAAGATAGTTTGCCCCCTTTGCCGGGGTGATATTAAAGATTGGATTGTTGTGGATGCTGCTCGTAGGTTTATGAATGCGAAGAGAAGAAGCTGTTCCTGTGAGACATGTGATTTCAGTGGGACATACACAGATCTCAGAAAACATGCTAGGCTTGAACATCCCCTTGTGCGGCCGTCAGAGGCTGACCCAGAGCGCCAGCATAATTGGAGAAGATTAGAGCGCCAGAGGGACCTTGGGGACTTGCTTAGCACACTTCAATCATCTTTTGGAGATGAGAGGGATGAGAGCAGTGCTCTGCCAGTTGATGATGGGGGTTGGCTCACTGTATTTTTTCTTATAAGAGTCTTTAGGCCTGGTTCTAGTCCAAGGAGAAGCAGCCGGTCTGGTGCCTCGAGAGCCAGAGCACACTCAAGTATTAGAAGGCGAACTACCCAACTCTCGGGGGAGGGCTATGATGGAGAAACAGGATCATCTTCCAGAGATGAGGACAATGAATCATCAGATGGTGGTTCGGCACCTCTGAGGCGCAGTGAGCGCATCCGGCGGCAAACAACTCCGGACAATCAGCCTTAGTGGCAAACCCTTTGTGGAATTGTATGATCGTTAGTGTTTTGATGTTTATTTTTAACCTCTGTAAGTATTGTTAACATTTCCGTGCTGCAGCTTCCTTTTTTCACACTCCTGATTATTGAGCTTTTTGATATTAGAAATGTATTCGAGTTGAATAACGTTGTATGTGTTTCAGATGGAACAGAGGAAGACTGGAAGAGGGATGGAAGTACTTGGGCCTGCTCAAGTGTTGGAACAGATTTGCCTAGAGTTGCTGGATATTTTGATGATTGATTAAAACTGTAATTTGAAACTTTTAATTAATCTATTATTTATATCTCCTCCTTTTCAGCGGCTCTCTCTCTCTCTCTCTTGCTCTCTTTTGAAATTGCATTTGCTGCATTGATGTCAAGTTCCTATTTGAACTGCTGAGCTTGAAATAAAATTTGTTTATTTTGTGGTCTTGTGAGTTGGCAACTAGTATTAAGTTGAGCGGCGGTTTCTAGATATGAATTTTTCAGCTTCAAAACATCTTTAACATTAATTAATTATAATATTTCTTTAAGTTGGTCTCTCTATTTTAGTTGTATATAAATGAAAGCTCTTGCTTTACAAATTTTCAGTATAAATTATTTACATATTGTGGAAATTCACCGTTTTCCATTTGTAAATTGATCAGCACCCTTGCAGCGAGATGCAATAGGGTTGGATCTATATGTGCCTAATTCATCAAATATAAACAAAATTAATTAAAGATTATCAATTTTCATCAGTGCTTGTGTAAACAAAAAACGGGTTACATTTTAATTTGAAATTAATTAAAGAATAATATATATACCTGGCCAGCTTCAATGAGAGCCAGCATTGTCCATGCAGTATTTATATTATGTGACTTTGTTTCCTGCTAAATTTATGTACACCTCCTCACATATTTCATTAGGTAAAATTTTATTCTCGAATCCCTAAGGAACTTAAAACCAAGCCAAGAAAATGAAATTAGAACCCTTGTAACTAATCATTCTTAACTTCCTCTTTTTTAAAAAAAACACAAAAGAAACATCAACATAAATAATCCAAATATTATTAGAACCAATTGATTGAGGAAATACAACAAATGCGATTCCAAAAGCTGGATCAAACAAAAATGAGAAACCTACAATATTAACCGTGATAAATAATTAAATATATAAACAAAATTTCGAATTATCTTTGCATTAGATATGAGGAAACCCAATAAAAAGAAATTAACAACAAAATCTTAAATCTCCTTTAATTCAACGTTGAAGGCAGGAAAAAAATGAGACTGTTCAGAATCCAATAGAGTTTGGGCTTTGTCTTGGAAGTCATAAATAGACCTGCACGTTTGTGTAGTTTTGATTAGAATCTTCCCCTTTTACTCAGTGTGTGCAGGTTGATTGTTAATGATTGAGCTTTGAATGAGGATTTCTATGAATTATGACTGTGATAAGATTTAGTGTGTTGCGTGATAGTCCAATCATGTTTTCTGTAAATTCATCGACTTATTTAGGGTCGCATGTGTGGAGGTGACATCTGTCTACGATTGGACTGTTCTCTTGTTGCATGGTGCACACTTGACATGATATATGCTAAGTGTGATTACATCGGTTATTATGCATGCTAAGTTATACTTGCATGTTAAGATAAGTGGATTGCCATTAAAGTCCACTAATCTCGGGTGGAGATAAGTGATATCATGTACTTATGAATGTTAATTTCTGAGTCGGGATATTTCCGATTTACTCTGTTGGGTTCCAGAGTGAATCCTCTCCAGAAATGGTGTAAATCGGATTGGATTGATTTCAGAACTTCTTTATTTCAGAGTATAATGAACTTGCAGTGACGTTACTTCGTCACCATGAGGTCAAGATCTTACTCTCTTGGTCAAGTCCTGGTTGTCTCGGAAGTCTTCGGATGTCGGAGGTCATCTTGACTCTTCATGTCTTCCAATAATATTATACCCTGACAAGTGTCATCCGCCTCCCATAGGACCTTTCTCTGCTTGCAGCAGTTTCACTAAATAGTCATGTTGAGAAAGATTCAACTACATATCGACATATGTCCCTAAATATAGGGCTAAATCTAGACACATACAAACGTAAACACATATTTAATAAACATATAACAGGGCCACAAGTATCAAGAAGAATTAGTATTAGTTTTAGAATGCGAACCACTAAAATTATTCAACAGTATTGAATGGGGTAGACTTTGCTCATAGTCATACATGTATAATCCAATTGCCATGCATATGGAGAGATGCTATGCATGTGGAGAAAAACACATTTCGGTGGAGAAACAACTTTGTTGAAAGGAGGATTAATTTTGTTAAAATTTTGAGCAAACATCCAAACAACTTTAGGTGAAAATTATTCATTTGTTGACATTTGAGCTATTATTTTGACTATAAATTAAGAGCTAATTGAGAGCTCAAATCATCACTAACAATTAAGCTTCATGTAAAGATAGCTTAGAGAGTGTAGTTAGTGTGTGAGGTTTTTTGTACAAATTTTGTAATACTTGTAAATTTTATTCTTGTAGTAATAAAGAGTATTTATTTTTCCTCACAAAACACTCTTCAGTGATCAGATAATCACAACAAGTGATATCAAGAGCTTTTGTTACAAGTTGGGATCGAAAAGTTGAAGAACGAAACTCGATTCGGAAAATTTGGGATTCAGAAAAGTTCTCAAAAATCAAATTTGAGTATACCACCAATTTTTTCACGTCGAGACGAGCACTGTGGTATTTTTCAACAATCAAGTGGAGATCAGACGGCGATGCACGGGCCACACGAGCCGGGCAGAAAAGCGCACATGGATTCCACTCGCAGCACGCGCCGCATGCACGTCTGAAGGTTGAAGACGCTAACGTGCCAGACACGTCAGCGAATAGTCAGCGCACAGTCAGCAACACATACGCACCGAGTCATCAGCCACATCAACGCACATTCATCGCCGCGACAGCGCACAATCGGCAGCCACGTCAACAATGAGTCTGACCCGTCCGCTGCCACATCATCAACACATGTCATCCATATCAGCAGACACGTCAGCAAGCCGATCTCATTTTCTGCCATGTCAGCAAACACGTGTCTGCCATGTCAGCATACCTGGTAAATTTCATTAAGCCCATTGAAGTCTCTGAAATTTATATTTTAGCTCGATAAATTTTAGAAATTTATATATCAGCCCTTGAGTCAGATATGGACCAACGAAGAGTCAAATCCATCTTTTTCGACCATTCCGGACATAATGGTGACCTCCAATTTATGAAAATCAGCCCAATTTTAACTTATTTTCATTTTAAATTTTAAACTTTAAACTTAAAATGAAAATGGAATATTCCTTTTTTGGTGTGATGATCAAGCTAACAACAACCAATTACTCTCTCTGGAGGCCTCAGGTGATAGATTATTTACACTGCAAAGATCTGTTCGATATAATCGAGGTGAAGGGAGTGAGACTAGATTCTGTCAAAGAGAGTGATTGAAATAAACTCAACAACAGAACTCTCGGTCATATTAGGAAGTGGATCAGTCACAATATCTTTCACCACGTAGCACAAGATACATATGCTTACGAAATATGGATAATGTTGTAAGGCATTTACCAGGCCAAGACAACTCAAAATAAAGCCATGTTAATGAGGCGTTTGGTGAATTCAAAGATAGGGAGTGAAACTTCCGTTGCAGAACACACTAATGAGTTCCAGAGCCTGGTGAATTGGCTGTCTGTAGTAGACATGCAGCTGATAGATGAAGTATACACCCTCCTACTACTCAGTTATCTTACTGATATCTGAGAGACATTAGTGGTTACTTTCAGCAATTCGGCTCCATGAGATAAACTTACCATTCCTATGGTAAAAGATACTCCGTCGAATGAAGAGTCCAGGAGAAAAGATGTTAGCTCAGAACATACAGAAGCTTACGCCACAGAGACTCGAGGAAGAGATAGAATGAGAGGCAGAAGCACAACCATATGTAGATCCTCAGATGGAAGGATGCCTTATTGGATAATTATGACCCATGACATCATTATTTGTACAGAACATGGTGTTGTTGTACAAATTAACTATGTGACAAAGGAAATTACTCTTTTATCATTTGTAATTGGATTACCGGGATATATAAATGATAAAAGTCCATATGATTAGTTCCGGATTAATAAGATATGAGACAATATTAATCCATTAAGGTTTAATCATTAAATATCCCTAGTCGTAGTATTATCGAGACTGGACATCGATAATGCGGAATAAACTAGTATTGCACTTGTGCGCGTTGTGGGAGCATAACGACATAGTTCTCATATATTTAAGTATTGGATACTTATGCAAGTGTAATAGGAGGTTCTGTTTACCGATGGTATGGGAACAGCTTCGCTCTGGATAGACCCCTCGGAATTCCATTGGTAGTATGACTATGTGTCTATGGGAGTCCGAATCAGGGTAGATGTATTTGATCTTAACCTGAGACTTGCATCGCTAATACTTGCGACAATCAATATACTTTGGTTTTGGTCATCCGGGGCTTTAACAGATTCTGTGTACGCCTCTTCTGGGTATATTGAGAATCGTAGTGTATTGGGTGTGATGTCAAGATGGAAGTATCACTTCAGTCATATAAAGATGATGATCACGTAGGATACGGAACTGGTACTCTTATGTACTGCAGTCATCGGGATAATATGACTCGATCATGCTTATCCGATTAAAGAGACTAGTTACCAGAGATCCGATATGTGCTTTGTACGGGGCAGACACAATTCCAGTCCCAGGCCTAGCATGTGACATCTGATACTTGATCCCAATACGCAATACTACGTATACTACGCCTGACACAGATTACATATTCCTTAAAAGAATATTTCTGGAGAATTGGGTAGGCATGGTGCTTTGCTAGAAGCCAACCATGTCTTGTAAATCGGTAAGAACGTGGTAACGAGTACGCACATGTTCCGATAATCCGACGACCAGATTTATTGCCAACATATCTATGGATCTCATGGGTCGCTTCCCGAAGATTCACCGATAACGTATGACTCGAACATTATTAATCTGAGATTAATTAGAAGAGAGTAAAATTAATCTAGGATTAATTACGGAGAATTTTATCTGGGATAAAATTCAATTTAAAGAGAGAAAGCGATTAATTTGGAATTAATCGATAAAATAATATATTCGATATATTAAATGAAATTAGATTTCATGACGGAATTAAAATTGAATTTTAATTTGGGCGAACGAATTAATTTAGAATTAATTCGCGACGTGAATAGTAATTTTGCTAGGCATAATTATTTAATTAAATTTGATTTAATTACGTCGCAACAGAAAATTCGTTAATTCAGAATTAACGAACCCGAGCCCTGAATGTGTATTCGGGCCCACTCGGATTTTGAATTAAAGTGGGGACCACACTTGTCACATCACCTAGTCAACTTTATCAACTTTTGGTTGATAGAAGTAGGTGGGATTTTGATGGTTGCTTGTGCAACACACAAATGTGATAGATTGAATGACATTTACCATTTTATTATTATTTGGTATATGACTTTCAATTTTGAAAAACAATATACACAACATTCATTCTCTTTCTTTTTCTTCACCAAGGCCGAATGGCCTTCTCCTTCTCTCTCAAATTCTTGGCTTGGCCAAGAGTTTCAAGATCACAAGGAAACAATTTGTTGCAATTTTTTCCTAATGCTAGCACATTAAAGAATCATACAAAGGTGATAGGGAAACCTTTCCCATGAGTTTGGAATTCAAGATTCTAAGATTGGAAGCTCAACATACATCAAAGGAGAGCTTGTAGCACAACACAAAGGCTTGGAATTTTGTTATCTCCTACATCCACTTAGCCGATCAAAGTGAGTAATTTCCGCTACTTTACTTTGCGTATTCACATGATTTCTTGCTTAATATGATCTTGGTTTGACCTAGAAAACCCAACGATGGTATCAGAGCCTAAATTAAGCATGAAATTGACTTAGGGTTTATATACTAAAATTTGGGTAAAATTGATTTGAGCATGATTTGATCAAATTGTTTGTTTCAGTATGCCTGTATGTTAATAACTTAGAGTTATGCATGATCAATTTGAAGAAAAATTAATTGGATTAATTTTCCCCAAATTGAGGGGCTTGGCCGAATTAGATATGAACCCTAATGTCATGGTGATTTTGATTTTAGACCATTGGATGTGTTTAAGATGTATGGATAAGTTGATTTGTGATTTAATTGGATTGAAATCAGAATTAATGAAAAAAATCCACTATTACCGTGACATGTAGTAGCATGTGTTAGGTTTTATCTAGGTCCCAAGATCAAACAAGCAATGAAATACATGTGTGAACACATCAACGGAGGTAGCGGAATACTCACATTGATCGGTTGAGAGATGCGGCAAGCAACAAAACTTGAAAAACCTTACTGTATTGGGCGTGAACTGCAGTGAATTCACTCACTGTTTTGGGCGTGAAGATGGTCCTTTGTCAAGCTCCAAGCTTCGTCGAACGGATCCCGCCTCATGGGTGAACCTCCCTAACACCTTCGCAAGTCTCGTAAGTGTGCTAGCACTTGCGTTTTTGCAACAAAAACACACTCATTGCTCCCCTATTGCTCACGGCAGTGAGCTGAAATGGAAGAAGAAAGAGAGCCCTTTTGGGCGTGAGTTGTGAGAGAGAAATGGAGGAGAGAAATTGTGTATGAAGTTAGTAAAACCTTTTCCAAAAAGGTTTATATATTTTTCCATAAAATATACAAAAAACATTTACCAAATAATTAATTAAAATCAATTGGTAAATACTTTCCACCAACTTACACTATTTCACCAAAACACATCACTATTCATTTTCACTTTATTAAAGTGACATGTCTTTCAATCAATCAATCACATCAATCAATCACATCACTCAAAGTGACATTTGATTTGACGTTTGATGTGACGAATGATTTGACGCTTGATGTGACTTGAGTTGCCGCACTCGAATTCGAAATGCGAATGCGCTCGCAATCACACTCGGGCTCGGGTTCGCTAATTCCTAATTAGCGAATTTACCGTTGCGTCGTAATTAAATGATTACGCCTAGCGATTTCACTATTCACGTCGCCAACAAATTAATTCTAAATTAATTCGTTTGCCCGAATTAAAATCCAATTTCAATTCCGCGTCGAAATCCAATTTCGTTTAATATATCGAATATATTAATTTACCGATTAATTCTAAATTAATCATTCTCTCTCTTTAGACGATATTTTATCCCAGATAAAATATCTCCGTAATTAATCCTAGATTAATTTTCTCTTTCTTCTATATAATCCCAGATTATTAATGAGTGCGAGTTAAGCGTCATCGGTGCATTATCGGGAAGCGACCCATGAGATCCCCGGATAATTCGGCAGTAAATACGGTCGTCGGAGTATCCGAATCACGTACGTACCAAGTACTACGTTCTACCGATTCACGAGACAAGATCGGCTTCTAGCAAAGCACGAAGTCTACCCAATTCTCCGGTCATATTCATCTAAGAATATTTAAGATCTATATCAGGCGTAGTATACCAAGTATCGTGTATATCGGCCCAGTATCGGATAGTCACGTGCTAGGGCTGGGGCTGGATAAGTGTCTGCCCCGTCCGAAGCACATATCGGATGTCTGGTAACTAGTCTCTATAATCGGATATACATGACCTTGTCATAATATCCCGATGGCCGACCAGCACTTAAGAGCACTAATACCGTATCCTGCGTGACATCATCTCCACTATGATTGGAGTGATACTTCCGTCTTGACATCACACCCAATACTCTACGATTCTCAATATACCCAGCATTGGCGTACACAGAACCGGTTAGAGTCCTAGACGACCTCAACTAAAGTATATTGATTGTCGTAAGCATTAGCAGTGCAAGTCTCAGGTTAAGACCATACACACCTACCCTGATGTCGGACTCCCATAGACACATAGTCATAATACCAATGGGATTCCGAGGGGTCTATCCAGAGCGAAGCTGTTTCCCGTACCATCGGTGAAACACAACCTCCTATCGCATTTGCATGAGTATCCAATACCCAAATATATGAGAACTATGTTGTTGTGCCCTCACAACGCGCACAAGTGCAATACTAGCCTATTCCGCATTATCGATGTCCAGTCTCGATAATACTACGACTAGGGATATTTAATGATTAATCATTCGTGGACTGATACTGTCTCATATCATCTCAATCCAGGAACTAATCATATGGACCTCTCTTCATTTATATATCTAAGGTGATCTAATCACAAATGATGAGAGTGCAATTTCCTTGTCACATAGTTAATTTGTACAACAACACTATGATCTGTACAAATAGTGACGCTATGAGTCATATTATCCAACAGCATGTAATAATTTGATTTTGTTTCAATTGTGTTGGACATGAATTGAATATAATAATGCATGATTAATTAATTAAATTGATGTTTGGAAATGTTAATTTAGATAATTAATTAGTGCAATACACTTTAATTAAATAATTATGATATTTGGAATATTGTGATTAAATTAATTGGGCTTAATTTGGAATTGGGCTAAAAATATTGTATTTGGGCTTAATGGGCTTGGTTGGGCCAAGTTTGGTTTAGGATAATTGGTTGGATCCAATTGGGCCTAAAACCATTTCCATAAAGTCCAAATATGATAATTGGGCCTTTATAATTTAATTGGGCCTAATGGGCCAAAATTAATTTTGTGGCAAAGGGTGATTCCTTATTGGGCTTTGGTTGCCAAAGTCCATGCCTTATGAATTAATTAAAAGCCTATTGGACTTTAATTAAATTGGCATTGGATGTTAATTGGGCTTTGAGACCCGTTAAGATTAGATTTAGAATCTAAGTCGCAAAGACTCATTAATAAAGTGTAATTATTTAATTTGGAATTAAATAAAGAATTAGTATTGAATACAAATTAAATTGGATTTAATATTGTAGTTTGATATAATTCGAGAATTCGTACTTTGAGTACTTATTCTTAAACGAGTTGGACTCGCGCAAATCAAATCGTTGTTTGAACATTGGATGATCATTAATCAAAGATTAATTAATTGGATTAGATTGATTGATAACATGCTTTGTGTGAATACATGGATGTGATGTATGAATAATGTATATTAGATGGATATTAGATGGGTGAGGGCAATTTTGGAAATTGTTGTAATAAATTTAGAATTTATTAAATTGGAGCTGCGTGTCCAGCCTATTACCTCTTGACTCTTTGTATTTCTCTTCTCACCTATTCCCCTCAATGTAAATGAAGTTTCTTTAGAAGTGTTATGTAATTGGGTAGAAGTAAGAATAGTGCTAGCCGGGGAGAGGAAAGTGAGAGATTTGTTCTAGGAAAAAAATGTTTTAAATATCCATCCTCATATCATTATTAATTTATTTACCGCGCCTTATTATGCTTTTAGAATGCATGCTTAAGGGTGTACGATGAGACCTAATCAAAGATAATTAATTGGTTGCCAATTACGCGAAAAACCCTCAACAAATATTAAGTGTTTTCCTTCCATTGAGTGATTATCTCTCAAGATCCAAGATTGGCACTGGTTTGTTGGCCAAAGTCAAGACATTTGTCCATCGCGGATGTGTTTGAATCATGAAGGCTTTGTTCCATATCGCATGTCTTGTCCAAGTTGTGATTTGTTGGCCAAAGTCAAGATCACTTCTTGTCCATCGACATCAATTACGAAGCTTTCCAAAGTCAATGGGTCCCGCTTAACTGAAATCATTAAGCTTGTTGTGCCAAAGCCAATGCTTAGTTGATTCAGAGGAAAAAGGTTAGGGAATATATTGGATATATTGGCATAAATTGGATATATGTTTCGGACTTGGATGTCCACCTACTGGATCTAGGAATTGGATGAGATCCAATTGATCTTAGAGATCTACCTAGTTAAATATCATACAGCTTGTTGGCCAAAGTCAAGGTTGTGTGTTATTTAACGGGATCCTAGCCCACTAGGAAACTAGGTTTCCCGAGTACTCAACATAGGGTTAGAGGCTCGCTGAAAAATAGTGGGAGACAAGTATTAAATTTGCAATTTCGTTTAGATACTTGCCAATACGCGCTCATTTCATTTTTCGTCATTATTTATTAATAATAATATTAGTTGGACTAATATTTAATTGTTGTTTTAATTGAATAGTTGGACTGTATTCAAACTACTTCATTTATAGTTGATTATATAATTGGATTATAGTAATCAATATATTTGAATTTAACCAATCAAATAGTAGTTGATTATATAGTTAAACTATAATAATCATTATATTTAATTGTACCCGAAATCGTTGATTGAATAGTTAGACTATTGGAATCAAGATAACTGAAAGATTAGCATTTAAAACATAATCTGGGAGAAAATGTCTTTAAACGAATTTAATTTTCAGATTGTGAATAGAACCTCAGGATAGTCCCGGGAGCCGAGAAGTTACTTTATTTGATAGAGTGACATCTCGGGCTTGAGCCCGGAGTTGAGCAAATAGTGGAGCATGAGTTTTGGAAGACTCATGGTGATGATAACTTTAGTGCTCAATCTGTTATGCTTACCGCAATGACTTTTTAATTCCGTCGTCAGAATTAAGGATTAGATCCTTGTACCATGATGATGAAATTAAAGATCTTCATAGATCTATCATTAGATCTTAGAAGTACAAATTGCAAAAGAAGCTCTTTCGCTCGCGTATGTCAGAGGGTACATCTGTCGAACACTAGGTGTCGCAGATGATTGCTGACATCGATCAGCTAGGTTAGCTGGGCATTACCTACGTGGCCGAGACTACCAAAGATTTGATCTTATAGTCTCTACCCGAAAGTTGGGGCAGGTTCATTATGAACCAAGAATAAACTCTTGGAGAGTTGATGGCTATGCTCAAGGAGGCAGAGCCAGAACTTCTAAAAAGGGCAAAGGCAAAATCGTCACAGTCTTCTAGGAAGATAAATGACATATCCCAAGATGTCTGCCTAAACTGTGGCAAACGGGGTCACTGGATGTGTGACTACCGTATGGACAAGGCAGACATGAAGGAAGTGAAGGCGGGGCAAGGCTCCAGCTTCAAGCATGTTTGTCATAAAAATGTTCACTATTAGTTTCAAAATTGGATTTTTGATACTAGATGAGGTACATAAATATGTACTGATGTGCAGAATCTGCTGATTAGCAGGAGACTGACTTCAGTTGAGATCTACATGCGAGTAAAAAATGAGACGAGAGTCGCTGTTTTAACCGTAGAATCCTAAGTTTAGGAACTACTCTTTGGGCAAGTACTTAAATTAGGAAACTGTTATAATGTACCTAGTTTGACTAGAAACATGACTCTATATCTAGTATAACCCGTTACAGGTATACCTTTATATTCTAGAACACTAAGTGTTTTATTTTATAAAGATGATATTGAGATAAGCACATTAGATGTGAATAACAATATTAATATTTAGAATATAAATGAATCTCATACATATGACATGACAAACAAATAGCTCAAACTGAATAAATCAGATGAGAATTATTTGTGGCATTGTTGTTTGGGACACATTAACAAGACTCGTATATCCACACTTTCGAAGAGTGGGTACTAGGACGGATTTGATTCTATTCAAATGATGTCTACAAATCTAGTTTATTAGGTAAAGTGTCTAAAACACCTTTTACTTGGTAACAGTGTTGGACAATTATGACCCATAACATCACTATTTGTACAGATCATGTTGTTGTTGTATAAATTAACTATGTGACAAAGGAAATTACCCTTTTATCATTTGTAATTGGATTACCTAGATGTATAAATGATAGAAGGTCCATATGATTAGTTTCAGATTGAGATGATATGAGACACTATCAATCCACAAAGGTTTAATCATTAAATATCCCTAGTCAGAGTATTATCGAGATTGGACATCGATAATGCGTAAAAGACTAGTATTACACTTGTGCTCGTTGTGGGAGCATAACAACATAGTTCTCATATATTTGGGTATAGGATACTCATGCAAGTGTAATAGGAGGTTGTGTTTACCGATGGTACGGAAACAGCTTCGCTCTGGATAGACCCCTCAGAATTCCATTGGTAGTATGACTATGTGTCTATGGAAGTCCGGATCAGGGTAGGTGTATTTGGTCTTAACCTGAGACTTGCACCGCTAATACTTGCGACAATCAATATACTTTGGTTTTGGTCGTCCAAGGCCTTAACAGGTTCTGTGTACGCCTCTTCTGGGTATATTGAGAATCGTAGTGTATTGGGTGTGATGTCAAGATGGAAGTATCAATTCAGTCATATGAAGATGATGATCACGTAGGATACAGAACTGGTACTCTTATGTACTGCAGTCATCGGGATAATATGACTAAGTCATGCTTATCCGATTAAAGAGACTAGTTACCAGAGATTCGATATGTGCTTCGTACGGGGCAGACACAATTCCAGCCCCAGGCCTTGCACGTGACATCTGATGTTGGATCGTAATACGTAATACTACGTATACTACGCCTGATATAGATCACATATTCCTATAAGAATATTTCTGGAGAATTGGGTAGGCACGGTGCTTTGCTAGAAGCCAACCATACCTTGTAAATCGGTAAAAACGTAGTACTAGGTACGTACGTGTTCGGATAGTCCGACGACCGGATTTACTGCCAACATATCCGAGGATCTCATGGGTCGCTTCCCGAAGATTCACCGATGACGTATGACTAGCACTTTATTAATCTGGGATTAATTAGATGAGAGAGAAAATTAATCTGGGATTAATTACGGAGATATTTTATCTGGGATAAAATATTATTTAAAGAGAGAGAACGATTAATTTGGAATTAATCGATAAAATAATATATTCGATATATTATACGAAATTGGATTTCGACACGGAATTAAAATTAGATTTTAATTCGGGCGAACGAGTTAATTTAGAATTAATTCGCTAGCGATGTGAATAGTAATTTTGCTAGGCAAAATTATTTAATTTAATTTGATTTAATTACGTCGTAACGGAAAATTCGTTAATTTGGAATTAGCGAACCCGAGCCCGGGAGTGTTTGCGGGCCCACTCGCATTTCGAATTCGAGTGCGGCCCATAAGTCAAATCAAGTGTCATATCATTAGTCACTTTGATTGATATGATGTCTAGTCACTTTGAGTGATGTGACAACTTGTCACTTGTGATTGATGGTGGTGGTTGGATGGCTTAAATGCCATTTACCAAATTTTGAATTTGGTATATTTTTATTTGTTTTTGGAAATACAAACTAACCAACACATTTTTTCTTCTTCCTCTCTCCACTCTCTCGGCCTTGGCCCCTTCTTCTCCAAATTTTCTGCAAATGCCGTGAGCATGGAGAAGCCAAAGGGAAAGATTTGCCGAAAATTTTTCCGAAGTGCTAGCACACATCCGGAGTCTTACGAAGGTGATAGGGAAACCCACCCGTGGGCATGGAATGCACACCAAGCTTGGAGCTTGAAGGACCGAAATTATGGAGCACAAAATCAAGCCAAAGCCGTGAGCCACCTTGGAGGAAAGCTTAGAGATTTTTGTTGTTCCTCGCATCGCAAAAGTCGATCAATGTAAGTATGATTCTGCCATTCTTCTTTTCGCACATGATTTCTTGCTTGAATTGATCTTGGGACTAATCTAGAAACCCAACAATGGTATCTTGAGCCATTTTGAGCATGAAATTTGATTAGGGTAAAATTTGGGTAAATTGAATTTGAGCATGTTTGAGTGAAATTACTTGTTTGAGCATACTTGTATATGAATGACTTGGAGTTATTTGTGATCAATTTTGTGAAAATTGGATTGGATCAAAATTTCCCCAAAATATTGGCTTGGCCGAATACTTTGTTGCCCTAATGTCATGGTGATTTTTATGTTTTTGATCATTGGATGAGTTGAAATCATTTGGGTAATGTTGATTGAGGATTTAATTGGATTGAAACCGAATCGAACAAAGAAATCCCTAAATTGCCGTGACTAGTAAGCATGAAAATGATTGATTTTTGATTCAAATGTGTTGGACATGTTTAGATGATAATAAGCATAATTAATTAAGTAAATTGGTGTTTTGGAAATGTTAATTTGGTTAATTAATTATGGCATACACTTTAGGTTAATTAAATTATGAAATTTGGAATTTTGGTAATTTAATTAATTGGGCCAAATTTGGAATTGGGCTTGTAAAGTTGTAATTGGGCTTAATGGGCTTGGTTGGGCCAAGTTTGGTTTAGGCTAATTGGTTGGATCCAATTGGGCTCAAAACCATTTCCATAAAGTCCAATTATGACTTAATGGACCTTTAATTTTAATTGGGCCTAAATTGGTTTCTTGGAAAATAAGGGTGATTCCTTAAATAGGCTTTGGTATTTGGGTTTGACCCATATTGACCAAAAGTCCATGCCTTAAGAAATTAATTAAAAGCCCATTGGACTTTAATTAAATTAACATTGGATGTTAATTGGGTTTTGAGACCCGTAACGATTAGATTTAGAATCTAAGTCGTAAAGGTTCATTAATAAAGTGTAATATTTAATTTGGAATTAAATAAAGAATTAGTATTAAATACAAATTAAATTGGATTTAATGTTGTAGTTTAATATAATTCAAGAATTCGTACTTTGAGTACTTATTCGCAAAACGAGTTTGACTCGCGCAAAATCAAATCGTTGTTTGAACATTGGATGGTCATTAATTTTCAGATTAATTAATTGGATTAGATTGATTGATAACATGCTTATGTGAATACATGGATGCGATGTATGAATAATGTATATCGGATGGATATTAGAAGGGTGGGGGCAATTTTGGAAATTGTTGTAATAAATTTAGAATTTATTAATTGGACCTGCGTGTCCAGCCTATTACCTCTTGACTCTGTGTATTTCTCTTCTCACTTATTCCCCTCAATGTAAATGAGGTTTCTTTAGAAGTGTTATGTAATCGGGTAGAAGTAATACTTGTGCTAGCGGGAGAGAGGAAAAGGAGAGATTTGTTCTAGGAACAATGTGTTAAGTATCCATCCGCATATCATTATTATATTTATTTACGTGCCTTATTATGCTTTTAGAATGCATGCTTAAGAGTGTATGATGATGAGACCTTAACAAAGATAATTAATTGGTTGCCAATTACGCGAAAAACCCTCACTACATATTAAGCATTTTTCCTTCCATTGAGTGATTCTTACTCAAGATCCAAGACTGGCACTGGTTTGTTGGCCAAAGTCAAGACCTTTGTCCGTCGCAGATGTGTTTGAATCATGAAAGCTTTGTTCCATATCGGTGTCTTGTCCAAGTTGTGATTTGTTGGCCAAAGTCAAGATCACTTCTTGTCCATCGACATTGATTACGAAGCTTTCCAAGGTCAATGAGTTCCGCTTAACTGGGATCACTAAGTTTGTTGTGCCAAAGCCAAAGCTTAGTTGATTCAGAGGAAAAAGTTAGGGAATATATTGGATATATTGCCATATATAAGATATATATTTCGGACTTGGATGTCCACCTACTGGATCTAGGAATTGGATGGGATCCAATTGATCTTAGAGATCTACCTAGTTAATTATCATACAATTTGTTGGCCAAAGTCAAGATTGTGTGTTATAACGGGATCCTAGCCCACTAGGAAACAAGATTTCCCGAGTACTCCACAGAGGGTTAGAGGCTCGCCGAAAAATAGTGGGAGGCAAGTATTAAATTTGCAATATTCGTTTAGTTACTTGCCAATACGCGCTCATTTCAAATTTTTCGTCAATAAATTAATATATTAGTTGGACTAATATTTAATGTTGTTTTAATTAACAGTTGGACTGTATTCAAACTATTTCAATTAATAGTTGATTTTATAATTGGATTATAGTAATCAATATAATTGAATTTAACCAATTAAATTATAGTTGATTATATAGTTAGACTATAGTAATCATTATAATCGGTGGTACCTAAAATCGTTGATTAAATAGTTGGACTATTAGAATCAAGATAATTGAAAGATTAGTGTTTAAAACATAATCCTGGGTGAAAATGTTTTTAAACGACTTTAATTTTCAGATTGGGAATAAAATCTCATGATAGTCCTGGGAACCGAGAAGTTACTTTATTTGATATAGTGACGTCTCGAGCCTAAGCCCGGAGTTGAGCAAATAGTAGAACATGATATTTGGAATATTCATGTGATGATAACTTTAGTGCTTAATCTGTTATGCTTGCCGCAAAGACTCATTAATTTCTTAGTCAGAACTAAGGATTAGATCCTTATAGTATGATATTGAAATTGAAGGATCTTCATAGATATATCTTTAGATCTTAGAAGAAATAATTGCAATAGAAAAATCTTGGAGAGTTAATGGCTATACTCAAGGAGACTTAGATCTTAGAAGAAATAATTGCAATAGAAAACTCTTGAAGAGTTAATGGCTATACTCAAGGAGACAAAGCCAGAGTTTGCAATAGGGCAAGAAGCGCAAGGCGCATCTTATTTCGACATTCTAGAAGGCCAAGGCTTGGCCAAAGGCTTCTGGAGTGTGGAAAAGGGCAAAGGAAAAATCATTATAATCTTCTGGGAAGACAAAAGGAAATATCCCAAAATATCTGCCTAAACTGTGGCAAACGGGGTCACTGGAAGCCTGACTGCCGTATGGACAACGCAGACATGAAGGAATAGAAGACGAGGCAAGGCTCCGACTTCAAATATGTTTGTCATAAAAATGTTCACTACTAGTATTAAAATTGGATTTTAGATACTAAATGTGGTACATAAATATGTACTAATGTGCAAAATCTACTGATTAGCAGGATACTGACTTCAGTTGAGATTAGTCTGTGAGTCGGAAACGGGACGAAAGTCGCTGTTTTAACCGTAGATACCTAAGTTTAGGAACTACCCTTCGGGTGTGTACTTAAATTAGGAAACTATTAGAATATAACTAGTTTGACTAGAAACATTATCTCTATATCAGGGTTTAACCCGTTATGGGTATACCTTTATATTCTAGAACATTAAAGTGTTTCATTTTATAAAGATGATATTGAGATAAACACATTAGATGTGAATAACAGTATTTATATTTTGAATATAAAAGAATCTCAAACGTATAACATGACAAACTAATAGCTCAAACTGAATTAATTAGTTGAGACTTATATGTGGCATTGTTGTCTGGGACATATTAAACAAGACTCGTATATCCACACTTTTGAAGAATGGATACTAGGACGGATTTGATCATATTCAAATAATGTCTACGAATATAGTTTATAAGGCAAAGTGCCTGAAATACCTTTTACTTGGTAAAAGTGCTAGTGTCACTGATCTGTTAGCCCTCATTCATAGTGACGTAAGTGGGCCCATATCTAGCTAGGCTAGAGGTGGATATGAATGTTTCGTGACCTTTACGGATGTGGCATCGCGTTATGGTTATGTGTTGCTTTTGAAACACATATCAGAAACTTTTGATGAAATCAAAGAGTTACGACACGAAGTAGACAAACAGATCGGCTAAAGTATTAAACATCATGATTAGACCGTGATGAAAATACTTAAGCAATAAGTTTCTCAAATACTTGAAAGAGTATAGTATTCTTTCAATGAGGACTCCTTCCGGAACACGTCAATTGACGGTGTGTCCAAACAGAGAAACCGAATTTTGTTGGACATGATAAGGTTAATCATGAGTCGCTCTGAGCTACCATTTCCTTCAAAGGATACACATTAGACAGTGCAAAACTTATTTTGAATAAGGTTCCATAAAATCTGTTAGAAAGACTTCATATTAGATATGAACAGGAAAGAAACCAGGTTTTCTCATTCCTGAAGATTTGGGTATGCTAGGCATATGTTTGGATGATACCAAACTAGAACCCAAATCGGATAAGTGCCTAATTGTAGGTTATCATAGGGAAACCAAAAGTATAATACTTATACAACTCACATGAGAACAATTTAATTGTTGCTCGCCTTGCGGTTTTCCTAAGAGGAATACCGATATGCAGTGGTAAGTGGGAGGAAAGTAAAACTCGATGAAAATCGGAGTAATACTATTCCAGGCACCGATTCCTTAATGGAACACAAATAGTTCATCAAGGATGAAACTATACCAATAATCTTCAAATACACAAGAACCGCGTAAGTCGGAGAGAGTCAGAAAACAACCTGGGGTATGGGTTTCTGATCTCACCTCATAAAGATGTCAATCTTATTGAGGAATATCAACTGACTGTGTATGAGGAAGTGATATAAGGTATCGACTCCCTATTATGGCAAAGTACCATGAAGTCCGAAATGGATTCCATGTATACCAACCAAGTTTTGACACTGGTTGTTGTACCAGAAGGCATTGTGCCTATTGGTACTATATAAGTCTTCAAGGAAGACATACATGGAAGGCAACATACCAACGTACTATACTAGGCTTGTAGCGAAAAGGTATCGTTATCAACATTGTGTCGATTACGACGAAACCTTTTACTCGTTGCCATGGTTAAATCTATTTGGATAATGCTTGCTGATGCTTCATGTTTCATTCATGAAATATGGCAGCTGAATGCCAAAATCGCTTTCCTTAAATGGAAACCTTTTGGAGGATGTTTACAACATCCTGACGGTTTTATCGTACCAAAACGAGCAAACAATGTTTGCAAGTTAATTCGATCCATGGATGGATTGAAGCAAGCATAGCGTTCTTGGAACAATCGTTTTGATGTAATCATAATGGTATATGATTTAATTCAAAACGAAAATGATTCTTGTGTATATAAGGAGGTTAGTGGGAGCGCACTGACAATGATGTCCTAAATAATGATGATATGTCATTTCTTGGAAATGATATTCCCATAAAACAGTCGGTGAAAGCTTGGCTTTCAAGAAAATTCTCCGTAGAATTCTTGGGAGAGACAACCTTTATTCAAGGAATAAAGATCTACTGGGATAGATCTAAAGGTTATTGGTACTCTCCGAGAACTTGTACATTGAAAAATATACGTGACCTGATGTCTCATATGCTTTGAGCATATGGAGTCACAATCGGGCCAATCCAAGTGATAGTCACTGGATTGATGTTAAGAACATCCTTTAGTATCTTAGATGAACTAAGGATGCTGTCTTATACTATGGAGAAGGAAAACTTGAAGTGACTGGGTTCACCGTTGCAAGTTTCCAAACCGATAATAACGACTATTAGTCGTAGTAACGATACTACACAGTTTGAATAACGGAACAATGAGATGGAAATCTTCCAAGCAAGATACCGTTACCACTAACCTCCTTATAAACAACAAAAGTGGATTATTGCTGCAGTTGAGGCAGCAATAGAGGCCTTCTGGATTGATAATAATCCTAATCAGATTAGGAGTAATTCTGTTAGCAGTAGAGCTAGGCTACAACACAGGCTAAAGAATTAATGGTCTCATCAAAGATCCAGATATTGTGGATGCTGGTTTTCGGCCGAGGTCCACAATCAGAATTTGTAGGTTGGGGGCATTAGCGATCCTGCAAGACAAAGGTTGAGTGAGCGGGAGTATACTGCCCACCGGTGTGGTGGGTGCCGGGGGCACTCCGACGCCCAAGTCAGTAGTATGAAATGAGCAGTAAATATATAAATGTGAAAGTAAGGTTGGATGTTACCTTGAACTATTTGGGTGACCGTGAGGGTGGTGGTAAGTATATAAGGGGATGAAGAGCTCTGAGAGAGCTAGTGTCAGAGAGTAGAGGCTTGTAAGAAAGAAGTGAAGCCTGAATTGTAGAACTCTCTGCCTATTTCTCGAATTCCGTTCCTATTTATAGATGAAAATTATCATCATTGGCAGTTGGTGTAAGTCCCACCACGTGCCTTATGCATTTGATAGAAAGTCTGAGCAGGTGGGAATAATTTTTGTGTCGGGCAAAGTAGGAGAAGAGTAGTTGATATAATTAGGGAGGTTTTGTCCTTAAGCTTCTGGATTTGTTTTTGTAAATGATTTAATGTTTAATAGGTTGGGTTATTGATTTGGGCCTCGCCTGGTATTGGGTTCAAAATGAAAGGACGATTTTGCCCTTGGCCTAAATTTGGCCCATACAGTTTGTCCCATACTCTCTAAGTCAAAAAGTTCTTGACTTGGAGAGTATTTCTATACATGTCGAATGAAACAATATATAAGAGTATCTGTCAAGAATGCATAGTTAATACACGACAGAGAGAATTTCAATATATTTTGGACTAAGAGTAGTCCAAGTCTTCAACTTGGCTTGGCATGAGCCATGAGATATCCTCGGTCGACTGAACCAGATAAAGGCCAAGATAATTAATTGACTCTTTATGAGCCATGAGGGGTGTCCCCAGTCGACTGATCCGGAAGAAGATCAGGATAATCAATTGACTCTATATGAGTCCATGGGGGATGTCCCCAGTCGACTGATCCAGATGAAGATCAGGATGATCAATTGACTCTACATGAGTCCATGGGGGATGTCCCCAGTCGACTGAACCAGATAAAGGCCAAGATAATTAATTGACTCTTTATGAGCCATGAGGGGTGTCCCCAGTCGACTGATCCAGATGATGATCAGGATGATCAATTGACTCTACATGAGTCTATAGGTGATGTCCCCAGTCGACTGATTCATATGATGATCAGAATAATCAATTGACTCTACATGAGCCATGAGGGATGTCCCCAGTCGACTGATCCGGAAGAAGATCAGGATAATCAATTGACTCTACATGATCCATGGGGGATGTCCCCAGTCGACTGATCCAGATGAAGATCAGGATGATCAATTGACTCTACATGAGTCTATGGGGGATGTCCACAGTCGACTGATCCGGAAGAAGATCAGGATAATCAATTGACTCTACATGAGTCCATGGGGGATGTCCCCAGTCGACTGATCCAGATGATGATCAGGATGATCAATTGACTCTACATGAGTCTATAGGTGATGTCCCCAGTCGACTGATTCATATGATGATCAGAATAATCAATTGACTCTACATGAGCCATGAGGGATGTCCCCAGTCGACTGATCCGGAAGAAGATCAGGATAATCAATTGACTCTACATGAGCCATGGGGGATGTCCCCAGTCGACTGATCCAGATGAAGATCAGGATGATCAATTGACTCTACATGAGTCCATGGGGGATGTCCCCAGTCGACTGATCCAGATGATGATCAGGATGATCAATTGACTCTACATGAGTCTATAGGTGATGTCCCCAGTCGACTGATTCATATGATGATCAGAATAATCAATTGACTTTACATGAGCCATGAGGGATGTCCCCAGTCGACTGAACCAGATGAAGGTCAGGATATTCCCTATACTACGGGTCAAAGGACCAGGGAAATATACAATGTCGTCTGACCAGATGAAGGCCAGGTCTTCAACTTGACTCTACATGAGCCAATGGGGGATGTTCCCAGTCGACTGAACCAGATGAAGGTCAGGATACTCCCCATACTACGGGTCCAAAGACTAGGGGAGTCTACACACTCCATATATGATGAAGATCCACGAGGGTCTCCATTTTTCATTATACATGATCCAATATGAGTCAATGAGGATTTTTACTCTACCAGACCTGAAGAATATCTATGAGAGTTTCCTTCTCATACTACTAGTTCTGATGAAGGTCCATGATACTACTGTCGAATGGACATGTCGCATGGACATGATGAATGTCTATCAAGGTTACTACTCATTCTCCTGATGAGGATTTAAGAGACTACGGTCTAATGGACTTTATGAAAGTCCAAAGAATTCATCACTCACTCTCCTAGACCTGATGAAGGTCTAGATACTACAATTGATAAACTTGATGAAAGCCATCAATGTCAACTCCATTCTACGAGACTACTGTCGAATGGAGTTGTCGAATAGACCTGATGAAGGTCCAAGGAAGTCATTACTCACTATACTAGACCTGTAGAAGGTCCATGAGACTATGGTAGAATGGACTTGAAGAATATCAGTCAAGGTTATCACTCTTTACACTTCTACAATACTACTGTCGAATGGACCTGATGAAGGTCCAAGAGACTACAATAGTTAAACTTGATTAAAACCATCAATGTCATCTCCATTCTATGAGACTACTGTCGAATGGAGTTGTAAAATGGACCTGAAGAAGTTCCATGAGACTATAGGATGCTACAATGAAATGAACTTGATGAAAGTCATCACTCATCACTTTTCTATGAGACTACTGTCGACTGGACTTGTCGAATGGACTTGATGGATATCCAAGGAGCTACGGTCGAATGAAACTGATGAAGGTCCATGTGAATCTTCATTCTACCTGACCTGATGAAGGTCAGGAGACTACGGTCGAATGAAACTGATGAAGGTTCATGAAGCTATAGTCGAATGAACCTGATGAAGGTCCATGGGGCTTTACCAATACTTTCTAGAGTTTATGGAAATTCATCCATGTAGTCTAGAGTGGATGATAATCTCCATACGTAGTGTGGAGATGATTATCCTCATATGTAGTATGAAAGAGATGGATGCCTATCAAGGTCATTACTAATTATACAAGACCTAAATAAGGTTATTGATACTACAATGGAATAAACTTTGATGAAAGTCATATAGAATTTCCATACTACCTAAAGGTTGGTCGATTGGATCTAAAGGAGATCCAGGGGGTTCTTCATTCTACTAGGCATGATAAAATATTCTCTATGTAGTATGGAGTTGGCAATATTAAATCAACGTAGCATGGAGATGATAACTAACCTTTGATTTAGTCTGGAGGAGTTGACAATCATTCCAAGTAGTCTGGAAGAGATTGGAATTTTCCATGCAGCCTGGAGTTGATGGCCATTCACCTCGTCGTATGAAAATCTTTCCATGTCCCTGAGAGCTAAAAAGTGTGCTCAATAAATTTAATCTACAAAGCTTGAGCTATTATATTCAAAGGATGAAGTTTTGTTGCTTATTTTTGGTTTTATGCTACAAAAGTGAGGTTCAATTGTGAATGGATGATAGATTCATCTGTCAGGATTTTTTCCTTTATGTAGGATCGCTTCATGAACCATGCAAGTAAGGAAGCATTTTTCATTGGTTTATGCAAGTTGGCTAGCTTCATTCGGCAGCTGTTCTTTGTTGGGTGGAGCATGGCACATGCAAGAGTCATTTGTCAAAATTGGTGAATGGGCCATTTTTTTATTCTACTTAATTTGTTTGTTTGTTTGTTTTGAGATAAATGGTAGCTTGATTCCCTCTCTCACATGGGTTATTAAGAAAAGGTTTCACTCTTCTCAACACATGTCTTCTTTCAACGTGGGTAGCTGGCAAATGGTCTCCCTCCTCATGCATTATCTTGTTCTTTGTAGTAGTTTCACGTGGGCCATGTTAAAAACTTTGGCATTTGTTTTTTGGGCGTGAATGGGGTGGCTTTTGATGTAATATGGGTTTGTCGAGTGGTAGTATGGGGAAAGTTATGGGGCTGCTTTCTTCTTTTCTTTTCCAATTCCCTCTTCTTCAGTCAAACAACAAAGCAAATTGGCCCCACCTTGCTTTCTTTTTTGTCAAAATCTTCTTTTCTTTATTTTTAATCTTCTCTCCCTGCCAATTCCCTCTTCTTTAGTCAAACAACAAAGCAAATTGGCCCCACCTTGCTTCCTCTTCTTTTTTTTTTTTTTTTTTTTATCACGCTAATTTCTTCTTCAAATTATGGCCCACTTTTCTTTTCTTTTTTTTTATTTTTTTTTTACGCCAATTTTTTTTTATCACGCTAATTTCTTCTTCAAATTCTGGCCCACTTTTCTTTTTCTTTTTTTTTTCTTTTTTTTTTTTTTTTACGCCAATTTTTTTTGGCTTTTGGAGCGACTTCCTTCTGAATAACCGATGTGGGACTTTTTTGTAGCCTTTGTTTTTGTTGCTGCCAATACTCTACTCGGCTTAGCTGAGGGATATTTATTTATTTTTTTTTTTCTGGCTAGTTGGGCTAGTGGGCTTCTTGGTTTGGCATATTGATGTGTGTAGAGTGAAGTATGGCAGTCTTGCAAGTGTCGAATGATGGCTACATATGGAGTGGCTTTTGTGTGGTGGCAGGATGTGTTTGGCTTTTTGTGCTTGGTAGGCTTTATTCATTCCAAAACAATCGATGTGGGATCCAGAGGCACATTTTGTTCTTGGTTTGGGCAAAATTGTTGCATTGGGCGTTGTGGGGCTAAGGTCACTGCGAGAGTTTTTGATGTTGGCTATTGAAATGAGCGATGTGGGATTCTCGGCAATACGCATATAATTGGTGAGCTGGGTGGTTTTTGGTATTGTCGTGCGAGCTAGGTGATGGGCTCTTCGCTGAGTGGGCTTTGGACCGACGACTTGATGGGTTTGGCAAGGGCTCACGGGCTGGAGGGCAAATTTGGTGGCAAGGTTGGCTTGTTTATTTTTTTTATAATTATGGGAATCATTTGCTTGATTTTGCTCGTTTGAGCCACTATCCACCGGCTAATTAAGAAAGTCATAGGCGGGACACATTCATTCGACTCATCCGGCTTGCAGAGAAGCTTCATCAAACCAGAATCAAGTTCATGACAATGAACGCATTTTGATAGTAAAAGCATGTGAGTAGGCTTCTTCTCTACACATGGGGTCGCCTTTTAATTATTATCTTGGCAAATTTCCATGCGACAGTTGCACATAAAACTTTATTGAGTGGGCCATTCTTTCTTTTCATGTAGCGTGGGGCTTCATGTACACAAACTCAACTTTTTCAGCATGGTTTAGTTGGCCTTACTTCATCTCCACCTTGTCGGTTGTGAGGCTCTTTTTGTCGGATGAATTTTCTTCAACAATCACGTGAAGCATGATAGGGATCAAATGGTACCTTGAGCATAGGACAACTTGCAATCCTCTTGGAGCCATGTATTTTATTTTTTGCGTCAATGGACTCCATGCATGATGCATGTGGGGTCGCCTCTTATATGCACTTTCTTAGCAAGTTCCCATGTGATAGCTATACACAGAGCTTTGTCGAGTGCATGTCTCCAATCCCCAATTGTTTGACTCATCATTCCTCTCACAATTGCTCCCAACGATATTTTATTGAATAAAGGATTAAAGTCCATGAAATTCCTCATTCTACTCTCATGTAGTGTGGAGGAGATGAGAAGCCTTTCATGTCATATGGAGGAGATGAGAATCACATTAACGTCGTCTGAAAGAGATGACACTTATTTCATGTTGCGTGAAAAAGATCGAAATTCACCCGTTTCATTTTGGAGGAGATAACCATCAATTTATGTCATCTTTCACGTCGGCTGGAATGGATGACATTCCATGAATGTTTAATGGAGAAAATGATAATTTTCCTGAGTTATCCAGAAGTGGTGACAATCCGTCCATATCGTCTGGATTTGATAGCCATTTATCTTGTCGTAAGGAGAGTATGACAATCTTCACATGTAGTGAGAGGTTGATGATGATACTTCTACATAGTCTGGATGAGACTATCATTTTGCATGTCGTTTGGAAAAGATGGTCCCCAGATGGTGGATTTTCACTTTCCATATTCTGCTTCTAAGAAATTGGGTTGATAAGATAGTTGAAAAGAGTTATAACCTCACGCCTTTGAGTGGCCGAAGAATGAATTATGTTCCAGATTCTATTGAAGATTAGTACTGGAGTTTTACATGGATCAGTATTAATCTTCCATTGATTGTAACTGTTTTATAGAGTGGCTGATTATGCCACCACATGATCTGGTGTTTGTTTGTAAGGATTGTAGACTGAGTGGTATTTGCTTGCTATGAATCGCTAAGGCCCCATGGTGGGCGCCAAATTGTGGATGCTGGTTTTCGGCCGAGGTCCACAATCAGAATTTGTAGGTTTGGGGCATTAGCGATCCTGCAAGACAAAGGTTGAGTGAGCGGGAGTATACTGCCCACCGGTGTGGTGGGTGCCGGGGGCACTCCGATGCCCAAGTCAGTAGTATGAAATGAGCAGTAAATATATAAATGTGAAAGTAAGGTTGGATGTTACCTTGAACTATTTGGGTGACCGTGAGGGTGGTGGTAAGTATATAAGGGGATGAAGAGCTCTGAGAGAGCTAGTGTCAGAGAGTAGAGGCTTGTAAGAAAGAAGTGAAGCCTGAATTGTAGAACTCTCTGCCTATTTCTCGAATTCCGTTCCTATTTATAGATGAAAATTATCATCATTGGCAGTTGGTGTAAGTCCCACCACGTGCCTTATGCATTTGATAGAAAGTCTGAGCAGGTGGGAATAATTTTTGTGTCGGGCAAAGTAGGAGAAGAGTTGTTGATATAATTAGGGAGGTTTTGTCCTTAAGCTTCTGGATTTGTTTTTGTAAATGATTTAATGTTTAATAGGTTGGGTTATTGATTTGGGCCTCGCCTGGTATTGGATTCAAAATGAAAGGACGATTTTGCCCTTGGCCCAAATTTGGCCCATACAGATATATACTTCAATTATTCATCTGATTCGTTCGGATCATACATCGTGGCGATGTGATGATCGAATAAATCGCATCAGATGATAACACTGCAAATCCGCTGACGAAAGCATTTTCTCAGCAGCAGTTTGAGCGAACCGTACATAGTTCGGGTGTATGACACTTGAGTGATTGGCTATAGGCCAAGTGGGAGATTGTTGGACAATTATGACCCATAGCATCACTATTTATACAGATCATTGTGTTGTTGTACAAATTAACTATGTGACAAAAGAAATTGTCTTTTTATCATTTGTAATTGGATTACCTAGATGTATAAATGATAGAAGGTCAATATGATTAGTTCCAGATTAAGATGATATGAGACAGTATCAATCCACAAAGGTTTAATCATTAAATATCCTTAGTCAGAGTATTATCGAGATTGGACATCGATAATGCGTAAAAGACTAGTATTACACTTGTGCGCGTTGTGAGAGCATAACAGCATAGTTCTCATATATTTGGGTATATGATACTCATGCAAGTGTAATAGGAGGTTGTGTTTACCGATGGTACGGAAACAGCTTCGCTCTGGATAGACCCCTCAGAATTCCATTGGTAGTATGACTATGTGTCTATGGGAGTCCGAATCAGGGTAGGTGTATTTGATCTTAACCTGAGACTTGCATCGCTAATACCTGCGACAATCAATATACTTTGGTTTTGGTCGTCCAGGGCTTTAACAGGTTCTGTGTACGCCTCTTCTGGGTATATTGAGAATCGTAGTGTATTGGGTGTGATGTTATGATGGAAGTATCACTTCAGTCATATAGAGATGATGATCACGTAGGATACAGAACTGATACTCTTATGTACTGCAGTCATTGGGATAATATGACTAAGTCATGCTTATCCGATTAAAGAGACTAGTTACCAGAGATCTGATATGTGCTTCGTACGGGGCAGACACAATTCCAGCCACAGGCCTTGCACGTGACATCTGATGTTGGATCGTAATACGCAATACTACGTATACTACGCCTGATATAGATCACATATTCCTATAAGAATATTTCTGGAGAATTGGGTAGGCACGGTGCTTTGCTAGAAGCCAACCATATCTTGTAAATCGGTAAAAACGTAGTACTAGGTACGTACGTGTTCGGATAGTCCGACGACCGGATTTACTGCCAACATATCCGGGGATCTCATGGGTCGCTTCCCGAAGATTCACCGATGACGTATGACTAGCACTTTATTAATCTGGGATTAATTAGATGAGAGAGAAAATTAATCTGGGATTAATTACGGAGATATTTTATCTGGGATAAAATATTATTTAAAGAGAGAGAACGATTAATTTGGAATTAATCGATAAAATAATATATTCGATATATTATACGAAATTGGATTTCGACGCGGAATTAAAATTAGATTTTAATTCGGGCGAACGAGTTAATTTAGAATTAATTCTCTAGCGGTGTGAATAGTAATTTTGCTAGGGAAAATTATTTAATTGAATTTGATTTAATTACGTCGCAACGGAAAATTCTTTAATTTGGAATTAGCGAACCCGAGCCCGAGAGTATTTGTGGGCCCACTCGTATTTCGAATTCGAGTGCGGCCCACAAGTCACATCAAGCGTCATTTCATTAGTCACTTTGATTGATATGATGTCCAGTCACTTTGAGTGATGTGACAACTTGTCACTTGTGATTGATGGTGGTGGTTGGATGGCTTAAATGCCATTTACCAAATTTTGAATTTGGTATATCTTTATTTGTTTTTGGAAATACAAACCAACCAACACATTTTTTCTTCTTCCTCTCTCCACTCTCTCGGCCTTGGGCCATTTCTTCTCCAAATTTTCTGCAAATGTCGTGAGCATGGAGAAGCCAAAGGGAAAGATTTACGGAAAATTTTTCCGAAGTCCTAGCACACATGCGGAGTCTTACAAAAGTGATAGGGAAACCCACCCATGGGCATGGAATGCACACCAAGCTTGGAGCTTGAAGGACCGAAATTATGGAGCACAAAATCAACCCAAAGCCGTGAGCCACCTTGGAGGAAAGCTTGGAGATTTTTGTTGTTCCTCGCATCGCAAGAGCCGATTAATGTAAGTATGATTCCGCCATTCTTCTTTGAGTATTCACACATGATTTCTTGCTTGAATTGATCTTGGGACTAATATAGAAACCCAACAAAAAGTGCAAGTGCCACCGATCTGTTAGCCCTCGTTCATAGTGACGTAAGTGGGCCCATATCTAGCTAGTCTAGAGGTGGATATGAATACTTCGTAACCTTTACGGATGTGGCATCGCGTTATAGTTATGTGTATCTTATGAAACACAAGTCATAAATTTTTAGAGTTTCGACATGAAGTAGACAGACAGACCGGCTAAAGTATTAAACTGTCACGGTTAGACCGTAGTGGAAAGTACTTAAGCAATAAGTTTCTCGACTATTTGAAAGAGTATGGTATTCTTTCATAGTGGACTCCTCCCGAAACACCTCAATTTGATGGTGTGTCCGAACGGAGAAACCGAATTTTGTTAGACATGATAAGGTTAATGATGAGTCGCTCTGAGCTACTATTTTCCTTCTAGGGATACGCATTAAACAGTGCAATACTTATTTTGAATAAGGTTCCATAAAAATCTGTTAGACAGATTTCATATTAGATATGAACAGGAAATAAACTGGGTTTTCTCATTCCTGAAGATTTGGGAATGCTAGCCATATGTTTGGATGATAGCAAACTAAAACTCAAATTGGATAAGTGCCTAATTTGTGGGTTATCCTAGGGAAACCAAAGTATAGTACTTATACAACTCATAAGAGAACAATGTAATTGTTGCTCTCCATGCGGTTTTCCTAAGAGGAATACCTATATGCAGTGGTAAGTGGGAAGAAAGTAAAACTCGATGAAAATCGGAGTAATACTGTTCTAGCCACCGATTCCTTAACGAAACACAAACAGTTCATCATGGATGAAACTGTACCATAATCTTCGAATACACAAGAACCACGTAAGTCGGAGAGAGTCAAAAAAATAACCTGGGAGGTATGGGTTTCTGATCTCACCTCACAAAGATATCAATCTTATTGAGGAATACGAACTGGCTACGTATGAGGAAGTGATATAAGGTATCGATTCCTTTTATGGCAAAGTCCCATGATGTCCGAAATGGATTCCATGTATACCAACTAAGTTTGGACACTGGTTGTTGTACCATAAGGCATTGTGCCTAATAGTACTATTTTATTCTTCAAGGAAGACATACATGGATGGCAACATACAAACATACAAAGCTAGGCTTGTGGCGAAAGGGTATTGTCATCAACATGGTGTCGATTACGACGAAACCTTTTATCCGTTGCCATGATTAAATCCATTTAGATAATGCTTGCTAATGCTGCATGTTTCATTCATGAAATATGGCAGCTGAACATCAAAATCGCTTTCCTTAAGCGGAAACCTTTTGGAGGATGTTTACAACATCCTGACGGTTTTGTCGTACCAAAACATGCAAACTAGGTTTGCAAGTTAAATCGATCCATTTATGGATTGAAGCAAGCATTACGTTCTTGGAAATAACGTTTTGATAAGATCATAATGGTATATGATTTAATTCAAAACGAAAATGATTCTTGTGTATATAAGAAGATTAGTGGGAGTGCACTGACAATGATTGTCCTATATAATGATGACATGTCATTTCTTGGAAATGACATTCCCATAATACAATCGGGGAAAGCTTGGCTTTC
Source organism: Zanthoxylum bungeanum (assembly GCA_019454045.1). Classification (NCBI taxonomy): domain Eukaryota; kingdom Viridiplantae; phylum Streptophyta; class Magnoliopsida; order Sapindales; family Rutaceae; genus Zanthoxylum; species Zanthoxylum bungeanum. The sequence goes on along the minus strand of SKCR01021689.1, from coordinate 48,716 downwards.
ATGAAAATTCTCCATAGAATACTTGGGAGAGACAACCTTTATTCTAGGAATAATGATCTACTGGGATAGATCTAAAAGTTGTTGGCACTCTCCGAGAAATCGTACATTGAAAGATATGTACGCGACCTGGTGTCTCATATGCTTTGAGCATATGGAGTCACAATCAGGCCAATCCAAGTGATAGTCACTGGATTGATGTTAAGAACATCCTTAAGTATCTTAGATGAACTAAGGATGCTTCCTTAAGCTATGGAGGAGGAGAACTTGAAGTGACTGGGTTCACCGTTGCAAGTTTCCAAACCGACAAAAACGACTATAAGTCGTAATAAGGGTACTATATAGTTTGAATAACGGAATAGTGAGCTGGAAATGTTCCAAGCAAGATACTGTTACCGAATAAACAACAAAAGCAGAATATTACTGCAGCTGAGGCAGCAAAAAAAGAAATTTTGGATCTATAAAATTACTAATTAGATTAGAAGTAGTTCTGTTAGCAGCTGAGCTAGGCTACATCACAGGCTAAAGAATTAATGGTCTCATCAACGATCCAAGTATATACTTCAACTATTTCATCTGATTCGTTGGATCATACATCGTGGCAATGTGATGATCGAATAAATCACATCAGATGATAACCTTTCAAATCCGCTGACGAAAGTTGTTTCTTAGCAGAAGTTTGAGCGACTCGTACATAGTTCAGGTGTAGGACACTTGAGTTATTGGCTATAGGCCAAATGGGAGATTGTTGGACAATTATGACCCATAACATCACTATTTGTACAGAACATGGTGTTGTTGTACAAATTAACTTTGTGACAAAGGAAATTGCTCTTTTATCATTTGTAATTGGATTACCGGGATATATAAATGATAAAAGTCCATATGATTAGTTTCGGATTAATAATATATGAGACATTATTAATCCATTAAGGTTTAATCATTAAATATCCATAGTCATAGTATTATCGAGACTGGACATCGATAATGCGGAATAGACTAGTATTGCACTTGTGCGCGTTGTGGGAGCATAACGACATAGTTCTCATATATTTAAGTATTGGATACTTATGCAAGTGTAATAGGAGGTTCTGTTTACCGATGGTACGGGAACAGCTTCGCTCTGGATAGACCCCTCGGAATTCTATTGGTAGTATGACTATGTGTCTATGGGAGTCCGAATCAGGGTAGGTGTATTTGATCTTAACCTGAGACTTGCATCGCTAATACCTGCGACAATCAATATACTTTGGTTTTGGTCATCCGGGGCTTTAACAGGTTTTGTGTACGCCTCTTCTGGGTATATTGAGAATCGTAGTGTATTGGGTGTGATGTTAAGATGGAAGTATCACTTCAGTCATATGGAGATGATGATCATGTAAGATACGGAACTGGTACTCTTATGTACTACAGTCATCGGGATAATATAACTAGGTCATGCTTATCCGATTAAAGAGACTAGTTACCAGAGATCCGATATGTGCTTCGTACGGGGCAGACACAATTCCAGTCCCAGGCCTAGCATGTGACATCCGATACTGGATCACAATACGCAATACTACGTATACTACGCCTGACACATATTACATATTCCTTAAAAGAATATTTCTGGAGAATTGGGTAGGCATGTTGCTTTGCTAGAAGCCAACCATTTCTTGTAAATCGGTAAGAACGTGGTACCGGGTACGCACATGTTCGGATAATCCGACGACTGAATTTACTGCCAACATATCCAGGGATCTCATGGGTCGCTTCCCGAAGATTCACCGATGACGTATGACTCGAACATTATTAATCTGGGATTAATTAGAAGAGAGAGAAAATTAATCTAGGATTAATTACAGAGAATTTTGTCTGGGATAAAATTCAATTTAAAGAGAGAGAGCGATTAATTTGGAATTAATCGATAAAATAATATATTCGATATATTAAATGAAATTAGATTTCATGATGGAATTAAAATTGGATTTTAATTCGGGCGAACGAATTAATTTAGAATTAATTCCCGAGCGACGTGAATAGTAATTTTGCTAGACATAATTATTTAATTAAATTTGATTTAATTACGTCGCAACGGAAAATTCGTTAATTCGGAATTAACGAACCCGAGCCCTGAATGTGTATGCGGGCCCACTCGGATTTTGAATTAATGTGGGGCCCACACTTGTCACATCACATAGTCAACTTTATCAACTTTTGGTTGATAGAAGTATGTGGGATTTTGATGGTTGCTTGTGCAACACACAAGTGTGATGATAGATTGAATGACATTTACCATTTTATTATTATTTGGTATATGACTTTCAATTTTGAAAAACAATATACACAACATTCATTCTCCTTCTTTTTCTTCACCAAGGCCGAATGGCCTTCTCATTCTCTCTCAAATTCTTGGCTTGGCCGGGAGTTTCAAGATCACAAGGAAATAATTTGTTGCAAATTTTTCCTAATGTTATTCCCAATGCTAGCACATTAAAGAATCATATAAAGGTGATAGGGAAACCTTTCCCATGAGTTTGGAATTCAAGATTCTAAGATTGGAAGCTCAACATACATCAAAGGAGAGCTTGGAGCACAACACAAAGGCTTGGAATTTTTTTATCTCCTACATCCACTTAGCCGATCAAAGTGAGTAATTTCTGCTACTTTACTTTGTGTATTCACATGATTTCTTACTTAATATGATCTTGGTTTGACCTAGAAAATCCAACATGCCTACCTATAAATGCTACTATTATAGCATAGAAGGCCATTTAAAGAAGAATTACCGAAAACTGCAATGAGATCCGGGCCAAGACAATCACCAGCTGAAGAATAACGGAGGCGAGACACTATTTGTTGTCCAACGAGATGTAGCCATATGCTCCATACAGGAAGAGACATGCCTTCACACCGCAATCCAAGATGTTGAGTGGGTGGTAGATACTGCAGCATCCTACCATGTCACTCATCACATAGATTTCTTCACAACATACAAAGTAGAAGACTTTGGTTCAGTAAAGATGTGAAATATCAGTTCCTCTGGGATAATAGGAGTTGTTGATATTCAATTACGAACAAATTTATGTTGTACATTAACCTTGAAGGATGTCATGCATGTTCCAAAATTTCGGTTGAATGTACTCTCGAGGATAGCCCTTAACAAGTAGGGCTATGACAGTCATTTGAGAAATGACACATGGAGAATGACAAAAGATACCATGATTGTCATCCGATGACATATTTACGGCACACTATACATAGGGATGGCAGTTGTACCCGGACCCAGCCCAGATCAGCATGGACCCGGAAGATCTGCGTCTGGGTATACCCGGGGGTCCATGATTAAAATATCTGGACCCGGATTTTAAAAATTAGGACCCGGGAGAATCCGGATCCGGACCCGGGATCACACGGGTCCGGCCCGGATAGACCGGCTTCGGAAAAAATATATAATTAAATATAATAAATTAGAATAAAATACAAAATACAAAATAATATACATATATAAAAAAAATATAATAGAATATAATTAAAAAATATAAAATAATTGAAATAAAACTAATAAAATTGACAAAATATAAATATAAATATAAAATAATTCAATTAAAAAAAATTAAAAAAAATGGTATTCGAATCCAGACCCGGGTAAATATAGCTGAAAAAGAGGTTTCTCAAAATCCGTGGAACCAGAGACTCAGTCACATGAGTGAGAGAGAGTTGTCTACCATGACCAAGAAGGAGCTTACCAAGGATGCTACAATAGGTACATGCAACCATTGTTTGTTTTGTAAGCAACACAAAGTCTCGTTTAAATTCTCTTCAAATAGAATATTAGAGTTGCTCAGTTTGGTGCACTCTGATGTGTGTGCTCCCTTGAAGGTCGATTCATTGGGCGGTAACAAGTATTTTCTGACTTTCATTGATAATGCTTCTCAGAAAGTGTGACTGCATTTCCTCAATACGAAGGATCATGTCATGGATCAGTTCAAGCTGTTCAATACCATGGTAAAATATGAAACAAGGAAGAAGTTGAAGTACCTCCGCATAGACGATGAATGTGAGTACGGTTCCAGGAGTTCGATGCCTACTGCATGAGATACAGAATTCCACGCACGCCACAACATGATGGTGTAGCTGAAAGAATGAACCGCGCCATTATGGAGAAAGTCATAAGCATGATCAGTATGGCTAAGCTACCAAAGACATTATGGGGAGAAACTGTTCGTGCCGCCTGCTACCTATTCAACAGATCACCATCTGTACCATTGAATTTTGAGATTCCATAGAAAGTGTGGTCTGATAAGAATCTCTCATATTCTCACCTTAGAAGCAGGTGAGAATATGAGAGATTCAGATACAGGTTATGGGACCCGAAGGAAAAGATGGTCATCAGAAGCCGAGATGTAAAGTTTCTTGAAGACCAGACAATTGAAGACATTGAAAAGCCGTGATGTCTTCCAATTTCAGTGCTGACATAAATCTAGACCAAACACCAGCACAATTGGTCACAGATAGGGTGCATGATATTTCAGAAGCGAAACTAGAGGAGGCAGATAAGGATGTTGAGTAGGGGGATACACAGCTCGCTCCATCGGAAGCTACAAAAGAGAGTGTTGAGTAGAGGGAGCCACAACCGCTCCACTAGATGCTACAAGATCGTCAACATATTTGGATGATGGCCCTCCTGAAACCAGTGGACCTCAGACAATAAGATCTGAGCAAGGCAGGATTTCATCAACCATATATCCATGATCCGAATATATTATGCTTACTGATGAGGGAGAGTCAGAGAGGAACAAATGGGTGAAGGAAAAATGGCAGCTGAAGAGCAACCGGCATGTCAACAAAAGTGGTGACTTGGGAAAAATTAGAACTGTGCAGAGATATAACCGAGATAGTTTTCAGACGACAATCGTTCCAGATGTAGCTGGAGGGGGAGAATTGTAGAATCCAATAGCCATGAATGTGGAGAAAAACATATTTCAGTGGAGAATCAACTTTGTTTAAAGGAGAATAAACTTTGATGGAATTTTGAGCAAACCTCCAAACAACTTTAGGTGACAACTATTCATTTGTTGACATTTGAGTCATTGTTTTTGTTATAAATTGAGAGCTAATTGAGAGCTCAGGTCATCCCCAACAATTAAGCTTCATATAAAGAAAGTTTATAGAGTGTAGTTAGTGTGTGGAGTTTTTTGTACAAGTTTTTGTAATACTTATAAATTCTATTCTTGTAGTGATAGAGAGTATTTATTTTTCCTTACAACACACTCTTCAGTTATTAGAGAATGATAAGAGCCCCAAGCAGCACTCTATTTGGGATTGGATATGTTGTCCATTTTCTCTATCGCTGTCGCACTCACCTCACTTGGTCGCCATTATTCTCTCTTCTTTGCTTCTGCTTTCTCCAAGAAATTTTCAATCTGCGATAATGGAAACACATAAAACTTTTATAAAATTGTTACATTTTATTCCTCTCGAAAATCTAATTGAAGAAGAAATAATTATCACCTCAATCCAAGCATAAAATCTTGTGCGTTCATATGATGCAACTCTCCCACACTTGTTTAGTAATTTTATCATGTCGGAATCCTTTTCAACTTCTCTAACTGTTCTAAACTTCCAATATCAACAATTGAATTCTCTATTTGACTATTTTGTTACTCATTTATTTTGATTTTTCAATTATCTAGAGATCTATTAATTATCTTCTTTGAATTAAATAGATCATCTCATTTCCTTCCTAATAAATTATAGAGCTCTAAAGGACTCTAAATTTAAGTAGTATATAGAATATTATATTATATGAGATGAGATGTTTCTAACTTAAAAATTTGACTTAATTTTAAACATCAATTTTTAACTATCTATTTAAGCAAATCTAATGGCTAATATAATTGCTTATGTGACATTTAAAACAAAATTTAAAAATTAAAAACCGAGATGACATATTAAAGAGAGAGAATAGATACTCTTTAAATGCTTTATTTTTTCCACCGTCTGCTTCAATTTTTAATTAATATAGCGACGGGATCTACTTCGAGTGCTATAATTATATTATATTGTATTTATTTTTTCTTCTTATTGTTAGAAACACATCATAGCCTTTTGTAAAACATCATTTTAATTACCAGATTTTTGTTTATTATCTATGTTCCCAACTGCAATTAACACTTGGCAATTTATTTTCTGTTGCTATAATTAACAACTTAAAAATGAGTAAAAAGAAAAAGGATAAGTATGCTACATAGGAGGCACAATAAAGAGTAAAAGATGAATCTACAAATCCAAGTAGAGAAGGCAATTGTATGATTGATTTGATCAGATAGCAGATAATGTAAAGATCAGATAGCAGTAGTGCTTCTTAGTGATGGAATATATGTTGAAATCATGAAATAGAGGATTATCCACATATTAACAGTTTTGTTGCACATAATTAACACTAGTGATGGTGTTTTAGATTACTAATAATGTGAGTATTCAATCCCTAAGTAATAGAAAAAAGGAAATGTATGTTGTTCGTTGGCTGTCAATGTGGAATTTGATGATATGAGCTCAAGATAGGTCATAAAATGAAGAAGAAATGTACAAATGCTTCTGCATTGGTGCTTAATATTTATTATTAAAAATATTAAGCACCAAATACTAGAATTTTTATACTAGTAAAAAAAAAAAAAAATACTAGAATTAATAATGAGATATTTCTACTTAAAAATATTTTCTTTATTTTTAATTAATAAAGTGAAACTTATTGTATAATATTTCTCAGTTTATAGAAGGAAAGAAGAATATGTATATATAAAAATTGAAGAAGATCTTGGAAAAAAATGAAGCATTTAAAAAGTAAAAGGATCACCCACATTAATAACACTCTTATTTGAATCCTATAACTTTAATTTCACACAATGCATTAGTTTGACCTTTAGATATGTATAACATTGCCTCGTTAAAACCTGATCGAAAGAAAAAGAGTACAATGCTCTTTTATCTAATAGTAGTTCTTCACCTCAATGAATACGCTCCCCCTGATGAAATGCTCCATTTCGAAAGATATCATCGAGATAATTTACTAAGTCAATGCATACTAATACTCTATATAAGCTTCTCAAAAGTTGATGTCGGTAAAGTTTTTATAAATAAGTCTACAAAATTATCGGTTGAACGTATTTGCTTGACATTAATTTGCTTGCTCTGTTAAAGGTCAAAAGTGTAGAAGATTTTTGATAAGATGTGCTTGGTTCTGTCTCCCTTGATATACTCTCCTCTAATTTGTGCAATACAAATAACATTATCTTCATATATCACTCTTGGAACATTTGTAGCGGATTTCAAGTTGCATGTGCTCTGAATTTGATGGAAAAATGACCTTAACTATCTACATTCTCTATTTTCCTATCTATGAACTTGTCTTATGAAGGTCAGAGAGGTATCATACGTCAGTACAACCAACTAGGCTTGGATTTTGTGTTAGCTCATTTGAATAAAACAATCCCAAGTCTTTAGTCCCATGAAGATAACGAAAGATATGTTTTACATCATTCCAATGTCGTTGAGTTGGCGCAAAGCTAAATATTCTTGCCAATAAATTTACTGAAAATGCAATATTCAGTCTGATGTATTAAGCTAAATATAATAAGGCACCAATTGCACTAAGATATGGTTCTTTCGAACCAAGTATCTCTTCATTATCTTCTTTATGATGAAATGGATCATTTTTTTAGGATTGAGAGATCGAACTACCATGTGAGTACTTAATGGATGAACATTATCCATGTTGAAGCGTTTTAGAATCTTCTCAATATATGCAAATTAATGGATAAATACTCTGTTAGTTTTATGCTCGATCTGCAAGCCGATATAATATATCATTTTCCCAAGTATTTCATCTCAAATTCTCTTTTCAAATATTCAGTAGTTTTTAAAAGCTCTTCAAGAGTTCCAATTAAGTTCATGTCATCGACATATACTATTATAATAGCAAATCCAGATTCATACTTTCTAATAAATACGAATGAGCAGATATGGTTATTTATGTATCTTTCATTCATCAAGTATTCACTCAAACGATTGTACCACATGCCTTCAGATTGTTTTAATCCGTATAAAGATCGTTGTAACTTGATTGAACACAATTTACGATCCTTTGATTTATATGTTTCATGCATTTTCAATCATTTGGGGATTTTAATGTAATTATTAGTGTCAAATGACCTAAATATCCATTCATAAATCAAGTCTTTTAGAGGCTTCCAAACTTATTAAAAGTCGAAACGTAATAGTATTCATCATATGTGAATACCTTTATAGTAAATATTAGGTCTCTACAGGAAACCTCGCGCACGCTTTATATGCAATTATCTCATTATGTTTATTATGTTTCTTTATAAATACGCATTTATATCCAATATATTTGACATCTTCATGTGTCTGGACTACAAGCCCAAATACTTGACGTTTGGCTAAAGAAATCAATTTTGCTTGAATTACTTCTTTTCATTGAAGCCAATCATGTATTTGTCTACATTCATCGACAATTTGAGGCTCAAAATCATTTGTAATTTTAGTAGCTACTATGAACGCGAATACATAATCGATGACTAATTCATTATGATCCTACATCTCTTTTGTCTAAATATAATTTGTAGACTTTTTCTCTTTAGAAGCTTCAGGGATTTATGTCTCTTTAGGGACTTTGGTCTCTTCAATGATCATTATTTCTTCTGGAACTATTGATTCTGAGAATTTAGGTGTATTTATAGCTCAAGCATTATTTGTAGCAAGATCATGATCTCTTATTTTCCTCTTCCGGGGAACAATATCTTCTGAACCAAGTGGTCAGTCAGGCTTCTGATGTGTAACATATAATCCATTAGTCCTTTTTACACTAGATTTTTAAACATGAACAATCACCCGGGTTAGTATATTAACAACTAGTATATATGACTTGGTTACTTTTGATGTCTGTATAAATACATCATGTAATTGATTTACAATTTGCTGTAAATGAACTATCATTCGTACTTCATTTTCACATTGACTAGTGCTCGAATCTAATGAGTCATAGTAATCAAATTCTAAGAAAGTTTATGGTTTACTTCATGAAGCTTCTTTTCGTTTAAAAAGAGGAAAATTATCTCATTTAAATGGAAATCTGTAAAAAGATAATCTGTTAGAAGTTTCAATTGCTAACAAGATTCTTAGTTAGGTCAGCAGGATTAATATCTAAAATTCAATCATAAACAAAGTATACAGTATAAAAATATTAAGTATGAATTGATATCGAATTTACTCTCTTTAGTTTCAAAGAGATTCGACACATTAAGGTGAATAAGATCTGCTGGATCTTTAGCCACTCTAATATTTTTTATATGCTGATTATATCCATTTTTATCACTTTATCATCATGGGATTTCGTGACTATTGTTAGGATATTAATCATGTCATTCATTTACATTTACATATATATTATGATATGTATTTACCTTCACTTCAAGGAATAATAAATATCAAATTTCCAATAAAAAAAACTTTCACAATTTTAGCTGTGAAGTAATGTTAGATAAAATTGAGTTAAACTCAATAATAGTAGACCAACTATGTTTTACTTCAATAGTTAGAGCTTCAAGCTCTTTTGCAAAATATGTCAGAGGAAAATATTCATCCTTCATGTATATTTATTTTCTTTAATGGTACATTTCAAGCATATAACTTGGATTCACATTTCAATATCTATATCCTATAAAATAAAATGGTATAATAAGACATTCATAGCAAAAATTTCATATTCATATATAGAACTTCAGGTTCATATATATGATACTGTAAGCATGTAATTTTAGATTCTAAATATTTTAAGTTGTAATTTAGAACTTCAAGTTCTATTTTGTTCCCTAAAATTTCGAATTCTCTTTTAGAATTCATAACTCCAAACTTCAGATTTAGATTTAAAAATTGTCGTAGAACTTCCAGTTGTAATTTATATGATTAATTTCTTAAACTTCAGGTTCATATATGAAAATGATAGATGTATAACTTTTGGTTCCAAGAGTTACAACTAAGAACTTCAGGTTTTGATTTATTTATAATTGCCAATAGTAAATATATACATGTGTCTTGATATGATAACCATTTCGGCAAATATCTTTAAAATTCAACATATTTCTAATGGATATGGCTGAATATAAAATATTTTCGATATATAGTTTAGTTTCACTTACTACTAAAATTATAACTCTTCTGGAGCCTTCAAATAATATTAAGTTCGAGAAATATTTTTTATCTCAAAAAATGTATAACAACACTATCAACTTATCATATATCCTCCTCTTTTTTCGAGAGCGGATAATTTATTCTGTAAGTCTATATGATTTTTAAAAATCTTCATAAAGGTTGATCAATGTTATTTACAAATAAGATACAAAATTTGTGTACATCAAGTGTATAATCATTGTATTTTTGTATCAGTCAAAGTAATATCTTCAAGATATTTGAAAATACTCAATATCTTCTGGATATTTGAAAGATCTAATATTTTATCATAAACATATCACATCCGGTGATGATTCAAATTTTAATAAACTTAAAATAATAATTCAAGAGTGTAAGGAGGAAGTAAATGAAAATAAATAATTTTACAGTAAATAAAGGGGTATAAAGAGAGTAATATAAAATTATAAACTGTATTTATAAGTGTATTATAATTTCACTTACCATACCTTATTCCTTTCTTGTAGCGGAATATCTTTATTATATCTACACATAGTTGGAATTAACATTCACTATTGAGAATATTAAGAAACTATTTTCGTGTTATATGAGAATATCACGTTTTATTTATAAATTATAGTTTAAAACTACAAGTTCTGATATTATAAGCTAATTTAAACTTCAGGTATGATTAGCTTTTTATTATTGCAAACTTCTTGCAGTAATAATATATATAGTATAATTCAAAAGAATTAAGATAAAATAGATAGAAAATAAAAAAAAATCACACAAATTTGTATGATGCAAACAAAAATTACATACACATATTTGGAACTTAATGTTCTCTTTAAAAATATTTATTTGATCTACAACTTTAAGTTCTGATATTACAATTTTTATTTAGAACATTATGGGTTAAAAGGGAATTTATATTTCAGAAATTCAACTTTTGATTGATAAGGTTAATATTTAGAACTTCAAATTCATAAATATAATATTATAAATTCATAACTTCATATTTTTTGGAAGATTTAAAACTTCATATTTTAATCCAAAATTTTAACTAATGGGGTTAGAACTTAACATAAATTTAGAATTCCAAATAATTGCTTTGTAATTTAGAATTTCTAGTTCTAATAAAAAAAATTAATCAATTAGATCAGGTTTGTTGACGGCTGATTTTGGTCTCAGGGGCAATAAGAGTTTTTACTCCCGAGACAATCCTCATCCAACTGTGAATTTGTTTTGTTTATGGGAAATCAAAAGCAAATTTGGCAAAAGATAAGTAAATTCACCAATCAACAAAGAGATTTAACGTGGTTCGGTGGATCAGATCCAACCTACATCCACGGGCACAGAACAGACGATGTTTTATTACCGAAATATGTTTCTATGATCTGTTTTATGTTTATAAGTCTAATTCTCTCTTGTTCTCTTCTCAACTCTACGTTACAAGCACGTTTTCCCCTCCTATTTATAATAGCAAAGAAACAGTTTTCATTTTCCCATAAGAATTCTTAGTCGAAATTACATTCACTTCCTTTATCCTATTAGGACACTGACTTATCAACTTTTCCCCATGAAAGTAGGATAACTTATCTTCTTATCCGTAAAAAATAGGATGTCTTATCTTCTGGAGCATATCTCACCATATTCTCGATCTTCATGAGGTCGGTCACAATGGTCTTTTGAACTGAGAATGCTGTTATCGATCTGATAATGCCCGACCATCCGGTCTGGAGTGGTCGGTTACCGATCATAAAGTGCTCGGCCCCTTACTGTTGCCTTTTAGTGGTCGAGTCGGCATTAATGATCTTGACCAATAAGGGAATTACCTTTTTACCCCTGCCGTACTGCTTAAATATCATAGGGCCTGAAAATACCGCCAACATCTGTCCCCTAGTTCTCGGTTCCAACGAGTATACAAGTTGGTGCCGGGAACTATATAAAAAGAATAGTACTCCTGATGGAGTGACGGCTGACCTTTGTGAGGAGAGGTTTTATTGGCCTGTCACCACCATATCCTATGTACAACCAAGATGCTCGGTCTGACTTCTTTTCCCGCCAAAACAAAATATTTTCACCGCCCTTCTGGAGACTCTCTCGAGACGCGTAACCGTCACATCCATTTAAATGCCCATTAAATCATCTCTAGGGCTTACTCTGAGCTTGACACTTGTCAAACATCAGCCGGCTTCCCGCCAAAAGCAAACAAAATTAGCCGTTCACAGCCGACACCGATATACGCCCAATCTTAGTTGTTCATTCAACTCTGAAAAATTGCCTCCGAAGCCGACACATGGCGCACATCCGCCATCCGAGCCTACCAAGGAAGAACCAATTGCTCATGCGCGGGCCTGATCTATAAGGGGTAACCCGAACGGGGCCCCGTGCAACCCTGAACAAACTTCACTTTCCCTGTAATAACTTTTTACAATCATATTTATATATGTATTTTTATGTGTTTCTATTCCACCTTTTTTTTTTGTCTTTCATAATTTGCTCTGATTGCTTTCCCGCAAACGATCACCCGAGGCCCGGCCGTGAGGGGACAACCCGAGCCTAAAATAACATCATGCAGTGGAACGAAACCCGACTCCGAGCTAGGAGAAACACTTGGTGGCTCTGGGGGAATGTTACGTCCCCGGTCCGAAAAGATAGACTCGGTGGGACGTAACCCGACCCCGAGCTGAGAGAAACACTTGGCTCTGGGGGAATGTTACGTCCCCTGTCTGAAAAGATAGACTCCGTGGGACGTAACCCGACCCCGAGCTGAGAGAAACACTTGGCTTTGGGGGAATGCTACGTCCCCAGTCCGAAAAGATAGACTCGGTGTGACATAACCCGACCCCGAGCTGAGAGAAGACATAATGGCCTCGGTGGAACGAATCCAGCCCCGAGCCGAATAACCAAGTGACCTCGGCGGAACGAATCCAGCCCTGAGCCGATTAAGCAAGTTGCCTCGGCGAAACGAATCCAGCCCCGAGCCGATTAACTAAGAGGTCTCGGCGGAACGGATCCGGCCCCGAGCCGAACAACCAAGTGGCCTCGGCGGAACAAATCCAGCCCCGAGCCGATTAACCAAAAGGCCTCGGCGGAACGAATCCAGTCCCGAGCCGACTAATCCTTGGGACTTATTCAGAAGGAAAGTGAATCAACCTTTGAAGCCCTATCGGATTTGGCATGGGCGTCCCCTTGCCAGACCAACGAAAAACAAAAACAAAACTTTTAGAAAATAAAATAAAAAAACGGGGGTGACTTAACACTTATCCCAAAGCAACAGCACATATGCCTCAAAACAGCGTCTCGTCCGAGGTCTCCAAAACATAATTATGAATCTTTCAATTCAGAGTCCCGGCGAACCAGGATTGGGATCAAAGAGCGTTTAGAATGGTAAAGGCACATTCCTCTATACGTCAGGTCATTATGAAGCCTGTGTTTTGTTCGAGGGCTTCTCCTTACAACGCTGGAGCAGGCATACGCCACGAGGGTACAATCTCTCCCCGTACTATGCTTCTCACAGACCCGAATGACCAAATAGGTAGGGATCAAAGAGTGTCCGAAACATTAAGGGCATGCTCCTCCTTATGTTCGACAACACTGGAGCAAGCAAACGCCACGAGGGCATAATCTCTCCTCGTGCTATGCTTCTCACGGATCCGAATGACCAAATAGGTAGGGATCAAAGAGTGTCCGAAACGTTAAGGGTACGCTCCTCCTTATGTTCGATAACACTGGAGCAAGCAAACGCCACGAAGGCATAATCCCTCCTCGTGCTATGCTTCTCACGGATCCGAATGACCCAATAGGTAGGGATCAAAGAGTGTCCGAAGCATTAAGGGCACGCTCCTCCTTATGTTCGGTAACACTGGAGCAACCAAACGCCACGAAGGCATAATCCATCCTCGTGCTATGCTTCTTGCAAATCCGTTGGTCAGACAAAACGTACGGGAACACATTCCCTGCAGTCGTATTTCCCAAATTGGCCAGGCCGGCCATCTTACGGGGGCACTCTCTCCCCGCGATTACCATTTCGAAATATCCCTCATAAATGCAAGTCATAGGGGAGTTCTGCTACAGCTTCGGGGGTTTGACTTTACTACGAAAGGCTCACGTGCTCCCTCATGCGTTTCATCCTTTGATGCAGTCCTGATCCTCAAAAATGAAATGAGTTAGGTCGGAGCACTTCTGCCCGGGGTTTTTATGGTAGCACTTGTGATTGGTGTGTCAAGTGTTTGGTGACTTTCCTGATCCCAGATCATCCCTTCAAACTCTCCAAGGCCTCTAGCGACTCATATCCCCCGACCTCGAGCACCATGCTATGGTACCGCTCAATGAAAGCCTTTAGGGGTTTATCGTCCCCATGTTTCATGAGCCTCAATTCCCCAATTGTCTTCTTTGGGACGCAAGCCCCTTTGAAGTGCCGAACAAATGACTTTCTGAGTTGCGCGAAGCTTCCGATGCTCCCTGAGGCTAGACTTCTTAACCACAGAATGGCAGATCCCCCCAAGGTTAGGGGGAATACTTTGCAAACGCCATCTCCTACTACTCCTTGGACCTCCATCAATAGGACAAAACTCTCAATATGGGATTTTGGATCAGTGTGGCCTTTGTAGGGCGTCATGGACGGCATGTTGAATCGTCTTGGGAACTTTACCGACCTTATTTCTTCAGTGAGGGGGGATTCAGCCTTGTCGTCCCGAGCGTCTCCCGTATCAGTTTTGGGGTTCACTCCCCACTTGGCCATTTCTTTTTTTAACCAAGATTTTATATTGCCATCTGTGTTACCATGCCGCCTCATGCGGCCTTCTTTGCGTCTGTCACCCCAGGTGCGGCGTTCCTCATGACTTGAGATTTCCCGTCCAGTTTCACCATACTTCATATCTCCCCTTCTGGTGTCGCGGGGGCTATTATAGGAAGAATCTGGCGACTGTCTCCCCTCTTCTTCTTCTCACGTATCCTCCGTTTGTAAATTTTTTTCTACCACTACGGACCTCATCCCGTAAGGACCCTTCCTCCTAGGTTCATCGTCTTCGCTCTCATCTGTAACCCTTTTTCCTTCCGCTATTTCGCCTCTCCTCCGACTGGTTCCGGCTTCTAGTCTCTCATTATTCGTCTCTTTCATCCTCTCTAGTCTGTCCATCATGGATTTCAGAAGGATTTGATTTTCCTCCCTATCTTTCCTCATATTTTACTCCATCTTCTCTATCCAATCCGCTGTTGAACTCCCTGACGACCGGTGATTTCCACCTTCTGCCATTGTCTTACTACACGAGCTGCTTTTTGTTGGACTCCCCACAGACGGTGCCAACTATTGACAGCTGATTTTGGTCTCATGGGCAATAAGGGTTTTTTACTCCCGAGACAATCCTCCTTCAACTGTGAATTTATTTTATTTATGGGAAACCAAAAGAAAATTTGGCAAAAGATAAGTAAATTCACCAATCAACAAAGAGATTTAACGTGATTCGGTGGATCAGATCTAACCTACATCCACGGGCACAGAACAGACGATGTTTTATTACCAAAATATGTTTCTCTGATCTGTTTTATGTTTACAAGTCTAATTCTCTCTTGTTCGCTTCTCAACTCTACCTTACAAGCACGCTTTCCCCTCCTATTTATAATAGCAAAGAAACAGTTTTCCTTTTCCCATAAGAATTCTTAGTCGAAACTACATTCACTTCCTTTATCCTATTAGGACAATGACTTATCACCTTTCCCCATGAAAGTAGGATAACTTATCTTCTTATCCGTAAAAAATAGGATGTCTTATCTTCTGGAGCATATCTCGCCATATTCTCGGTCTTATGAGGTCGGTCACAATGGTCTTTTGAACTGAGAATGCTGATATCGATCTGATAATGCCTGACCATCCGGTCTGGAGTGGTCGTTTACCGATCATAAAGTGCTCAGCCCCTTACTGTTGGCTTTTAGTGGTCGGGTCGGCATTAATGATCTTGACCAAGAAGGGAATTATCTTTTTACCCCTGTCGTACTGCTTAAATATCATAGGGCCTGAAAATACCGCCAACAAGGTTCTATATTAAAAAATTAACTAATAAGGTAAAATTAATTAATAACAATAGTGAAATTGATTCATAACAGAAAAACTGATTGTTTGTTGCATGCGAAATGAAGATAGAGGGACACAACAATTCACCCCAAAAATTAAGAGCATACTGTAGACGAGGTACAAAAGTGGACGACGTTGTCCCGGGCTCGCGGCCCGGTCGGGAGTACGGAGTAGCCCGCTAGGGACTAAATCGGAGAAATAAAATGGAGTCGCCACCCAGTGTGAACGGGAAAATGATTTAAGGCCGCACTCACCCATCGCAAGGGAAGACCTCAAATCGTTGGGTTCGGAATGGTCCCTTACTTATGCCAATTGTAATGAAAAGATTTATGCAATAGTATAACCAAGTCTTATGTAACACATGCAAGATAATGTAATCAACACACAAGATTGCACACCCATAATCGTAAATGAAGGTAAAATGCATAATTCATAAACGTATTAAACGATGAAGTGCAATAGTGAAACTAATAACAACTATAAAGGCATTAATAATAAAAGCGAGCACACAATCTCATGACCATATCAAATAAATAAATACGGAAATATAAATAATTAATAACGGTAAAAGCGTCAATAATGAAATGATATGGTTAATTATGTAATGCAAAAGAAATGACCAAAGAAGCAAACATGCATGAAATGTGATGAAACAGCAGTCGATCCACTGCATGCATGTTCGTGGAGCGTTTGATAACACGTTTGAACGGTAAACAAAATGCACGTGTTGGTGTAGCGTTCGAAAATGCGTTAGAACGATAATGAGACAGAATGTCCGCGTTCGTATAGCGTTCGTAAACATATTCGAACGGATCGAGACCTGATGCATGATAAAACAAAATGCATACGCGTTCGAGTAGCGTTTGTAAACGCGTTCGAACGGACTGAGGTAGAATACATACGTTCGTGTAGCGTTCGGAAACGCGTTCGAACGAGATTACCCAAAATGGTATGTGAAATGACACAAACACATGTGTGAATAAACAAATACATAATATAGGACCTCGTATACCCGGTCGAACATATTTCACATTCAATCGAGTGTACTTCATCCGACGCGGCAAAACACCATAGTAAAGGTAGCCTTTAGGCTTTTTATCCCTCAAGTGGAGGACCTTTAATTCAACGTGATTAGCATGTGCGCACTAGATTACAATGCATGAATAAACAAATAAATAATATGGGATCTCGTATGCCCGATTAAACATATCTCACGTTCAATCAAAAGTACTTTGTCCAGCGCGGCAAAACACCGTGGTAAAGGTAGCCTTTAGGCTTTTTATCCCTCAAGTGGTGGACCTTTAATCCGACGTAGGCATTGCATTTTTGCATGTGAAACCAGATGAGGAGTCTTATTTGGAGACAACTAAATAAATGAACAAGATAACATAAAATCAATAAGTGCCGTTTGCTCAAGTGGTACGTGGAATTGTTGCCCAAGTACAGACCGCACTACCGTCCATTCGGATTCGGCTACGGAATTTACGTCTGGGTTTCCATCCTATATACCACAAGAGACGACACTTCCATTCATCCAAAATCCACAACAAACATCATATACACAACAAATGCCACAAATACATAAAATATAATCAAAATAAATGACCAGAAATTAAATAGAAGTAAGTGTGGAAAATACCCTCAGGTCTAACCTTTTTAGTTGTCCTCGGACTCGCGTTTCGCGGAGATCGGAAGGGATAAAAGCTCCTTATTCTTCCCGTTCACTAGCTTAGCGTTTTGGCTCGCTGTTCCACTGTTTTTTTCGCTGTTTCGACTTCGTTTTGCTGCTGTTTTTGACGTGTTTTCTGCTCACTGTTTCAGGTATTGTTCTTCTGTTTTAGTGGATTGTTATGCGTGTTTAGGGGGGTTATTGTGCAGATTTTTTTTTTGATTCTTTAAGGGTTGGATGTGCAGTATTTTACTCACTGGTTTAGGGTATTTTAGGGGCTGTTGGAAGGGCTAAAACTCGGCAAAGGGCTGTTGTATGTGCGCACACTGCATGCGCTGTTCTGGTTGCTGTTTAGGCGTGAAAACAGCTGCTGTTTTGGCTGTTTTCCACGTGAATATGGCTGCTATTTGGATGTTATTTTGGTGGTGATTAGGGGCTGTGTTGGTGGTGGTAAGGGCTGTCGCAATTCGGCAATGGAGGGGGGATGGTGGATGTGGTGTTCACGGCCAAAGGAGAATAGATGAAGAGAAAAGCTTTGTCTTTGCTTCTAGTTCTTGGCCGTGAGGTTGGTATCTCCTAGGGTTTGTGGCTTGTAGTTCACGTGTGATATCGAGAGTGTCTTGATGTCTTGGGCGTGTATTAGAGAGAGAGGAGAGGTGGGGTGGCTAGGTTAGTGCATGTTTATATAGAAGAGAGCTAGGGTTTGCCCTTGTCTCACAAGGAAGAGATCTAGTTTCCAAATTATGAGTCCTAAGAATGGTATACACAAGATTGAGGGGGGACAAAATATTTTAAATTAGGAAGTCAACTATTTTAAATTGGTAGATGTCTTATTAGATTAGGAAGTCAAATATTTGATTGGTTTTAATTGGTTAGGATTGATTTTAATTAGGCATATCTTCTTTTTAATTTTAGTATATGATATATTCAAATTATTTAAATTAGGCATGATTTTAGTTTAAGTTTGGTAAATGTTTTATTTAATTATTTAATTAATTATATTAATATCTTATTTAGTTAATGTTTTAATTAATATTTATTTATTTAATTTGGGGGTATTTTAAGGGTGATGGGCGTGTGGGCCTTGGTGGGTGGGAGTGGGCTTGGCTAGGTGCATGTTAATTTAGTTAAGTGTTTGGGCTAAGTTTGTGTGGGCTAGGTGGGGTGTGTAGGCTAAGTTCATGTGGACTAGGTGTGCGTGGGCCGGGTTTAGGTGTCTCGGGCCGAGCATAAATTTTAAAACAGAAAACAAACGAGTTACTTGAAGCCAGCTAGTGAACTTAATCCGTCAATGAGTCAATTCTTGACTCTTCCCTTCCGATGTCCGTTTCCCACGGTTTCCGTAACTTAAAAGGTAGTTGTCTCCAAATAAGACTCCTCATCGGGTTTCACATGCAAAAATGCAATGCCTACAGTCGCCCCCACTTTGATGGGGCTTGTGCAGTGTGTGACAGTGACAGTCCTATCAAAGTCTATGCAATGCATTTTTTTTACTTACCTGGCTAGCTAGCTGTCTCGAGCTGAGCTGATACTGCAGTGGACCTCGATCCTGAGACGCATCTCGATACTGCTGATGATGTGGGCCTCGCCCGCAAACTGATGTGATGTGGAGCCTCGCTCCTCAGCCGATATGGGCCTCGCCCCCAAGCTGACATGATGTGATGTGGAGCCTCGCTCCCCAGCCGATATGGGCCTCGCCCCCAAGCTGGTACAATGTGGAGCCTCGCTCCTCAGCCGATATGGGCCTCGCCCCCAAGCTGGTACAATGTGGAGGCTCGCTCCTCAGCCGATATGGGCCTCGCCCCCGAGCTGATATGATGTGATGTGGAGCCTCGCTCCCCAGCCGATATGGGCCTCGCCCCCAAGCTGGTACAATATGGAGCCTCGCTCCTCAACCGATATGGGCATCGCCCCCAAGCTGATATAATGTTATGTGGAGCCTCGCTCCTCAGCCGATATGGGCCTCGCCTCCAAGCTGACATGATGTGATGTGGAGCCTCTCTCCTCAGCCGATATGGGCCTCGCCCCCAAGCTGGTACAATGTGGACTTCGCCCTCCGAGACCCATACCCGGAACTTAACTTCATTGGGACCTCAATCTTCAGATTACTGCCTAGATCAAATATTGTGCTTTTACTATCTCTGATTGGCTTACCGCTCGCTCTTTTCCGTCTTCAACACCTGTTTACACAAAACAGAACAAACACAAAAAGATGCAATATAGGTTACGTGTATGCATGTATGCATGAGTTTTTTTATTCCGTTGGGTTAGGTCTTCCACTGGCGACCAAGTCTTCTCAAGCAAAGTACAGCTTCAACCTGTCAACATTGATTGGTTCTGTGAATTCATTTCCCTCGAGGTCTGACAACTTCACTGCTCCATTTCCCATGACTTTCTGAACGATGTAGGGTCCTTCCCAGTTCGGCCTGAATTTCCCTCTCGGATCTGTCGTCGACGGCCTCGACTGCTTAAGTACCAAATCACCCTTTCTGATCTTTGTGGGACGTACTTTCTTGTTGAAGGCTCGGGCTAGTCTCTTCTGATATAACTGCATGTGATGTAAGCTCTTATCCTTTTCTCGTCCAAAAGTGCTAACTGATCAAATCTCTGTGCGGCCCAATCTGACTCAGGTAACTCTGTCTCTGCTAATACCCTCATAGACTGTATTTCCATTTCCACCGGTAGTACCACTTCCATCCCGTACACTAAAGAGTAAGGTGTTGCACCCGTTGCTGTTCTGACTGACGTTCTGTACCCCCACAAGGCATACGGTAGTCTCTCAGCCCAATCCCTGCAGTTCTCTGTCATCTTAGCCAGAATTGTCTTTACAGTCTTGTTGGCTGCCTCAACTGCCTCATTCGCTTGTGGCCTGTAAGGTGATGACTTATGATGGCTTATCCCGTACCTTTGTAGCATTGCCTTTGTCTCTCCTTGAAACTGTACCCCATTGTCTGTGACCACGTGGTGCGGCATACCAATACCGACAAATGAGGTTCCGTGCTATGAACTTGGCCATCTGTTTTGCTGTAACGTTCCGGAACGACTCAGCTTCTACCCACTTTGAGAAGTAATCCACTGCTACTACTATGAAGCGATGCCCATTAGATGCATTCGGTCGAATTTCCCCGATCATGTCAATCCCCCATGCTGAGAACGGCCATGGCTCTGACAGCCCGTGCAACTCTGTATGTGGCAGATGACTCAGATTGCCATGTATCTGACAGTCGTGACAGTGCTTTACCATCCTTGCGCAGTCTGTCTCCATAGTCGACCAATAAAACCCCTGTCTCACTATCTTGCGGGACAAGTTCAACCCATTCATGTGCGGACCACATACCCCGACATGTACCTCTTCCATCACTTTCTGAGCTTCTTCTTTTCTCAAACATTTCAACTGAATGCCGTTTGCTTGCCTTTTGTACAGTTCTCTTTTCAAGATCACATACTGAGAGGCCAATTCTGAATGACCAATTTGTCTTTTCTCTGCCTGCCCCTTTTGGGAATTCCTCGTGCTCTAGATACTTCTGAATGTCATGGTACCAAGGCTTAACCGTCGTCAATTTCCACTTCCAGAACTTTCTCTATCTCATAAATCGGCCTGTTTGCTGTAGTCATACCAATGGTCTCATCACTAACTTCTCTGGATTTTCCCAAGTAGCTGCAAGTGTGGCCAAGTGCATCTGCCATCTGATTCTCTTCTCGCGGCAAGTGCTGAAACTTACAATTGGGGATGGCCTGGGCCAACTCTCTGAGGTGGAAAAGATAGGGCTTCAATCGTTCCTCTTTCAATTCCCATTCTCTTTGCAACTGACGGATTACCAGCATCGAATTTCCGTAGACCTCAACACTTTCGGCTTTCAAGGCTATCAATGCAGTCAACCCAAAAGCACAGTCTTCATATTCGGCCATGTTGTTTGTTACTCTGAATGTTAACCTCTTGGCCATGGGCAAAGTTTCTCCCTCGGGGGTCACTATCATAATTCCAATTCCGGCTCCTTTGTAATTAACTGCTCCGTCGAAATACACTTTCCATCACTGAACTACTATAGCACTGATTTCTTCATCTGGGAACTCAAACTTATATTGATCCCCCTCAATAGGCTGTAGTGCTAGGAACTCTGCCATTGCTCGCCCTTTGATTACCTTGGAGGTGAGGTACTCAATGTCAAACTCTGTCAACAATACTAACCATCTGCCCAACTTTCCTACTAGCGACGGCACTGAATGCAGATACTTCAAAGGGTTCTCTTTTGCCACTACCTGGATCTTGTAGGACTGGAAGTAATGTCGCAACTTTTTGGAAGCCCACATTACTGCCAAACAGATCTTCTCTACCTCTTGATAACGAGCCTCATACGGGAGCATCTTCTTACTCAGATAGTAAACTGCATGTTCTACCCCTGTCTCATCTGCCTGTACCATCATTGCTCCCAATGCTTCTGACGCTATAGCCAAATACAATACCAAAGGCTTTCCCGGTCTCGGAGGTTTCAAAACAGGTGGCTTTACCAAATACTCTCTGATTCTGTCGAAGGCTGTCTGACACTGTTCATTCCATTTTACTGGCTGGTCTTTTCTCAACAGCTTAAAGATAGGCTCACACACTGAGGTCAACTTGGCAATGAACCGACTGATATACTGAATCTTCCCAAGGAACGCCCTGACCTCTCTTTCTGTCTTTGGTGCTGGCATCTCGGTGATCGCTTTGATCTTCTCAGAGTCTACTTCTATTCCTCCCATTCCAACTGTATGTCCCAGCAGTTTCCCTGACGTTACCCCAAACACACATTTCTTGGGGTTCAATCTCAAATTGTACTTGTCAACCCTCTGAAGGAACTTCTCAAGTGCCTCAATATGCCCGTCCCTTGTCTCGGATTTCACCATCATGTCATCCACATATACTTCGATCTCTTTGTGCATCAAGTCATGGAACAAGTAGTAGTAGCCATTCTCTGATAAGTAGCTCCTGCATTCTTGAGCCCAAACGGCATCACTTTGTAACAATAAGTACCCCACTCGGTGACAAAGGCAGTCTTGTGCTTATCTTCCTCTGCCATGAGAACTTGATTGTACCCAGAAAACCCGTCTACAAATGAATACATGGCCGACAAAGCTGCACTATCAACCAATACATCTATATGCGGTAGAGGAAAGTCGTCTTTCGGACAAGCCTTATTGAGGTCTCTATAGTCCACACACATTCTGACCTTTCCATCTTTCTTCGGTACCGGCACAATGTTCGCTAACCATTCAGGATATTTTACCACTTCCAGGAAACCCACATCAATTTGTTTCTTGACTTCTTCTCTAACCTTCTCAGCCCATTCTGGTCTCATTCGTCGAAGTTTCTGTTTCACCGGCCTCATGTTCGGATAAGTTGGAATAGAATGTTGAGCAATGCTTCTATCTACCCCGGGCATGTCTTCATAGGACATAGCAAAACCTTTAGCATACCTGATCAATAATTCTTCTATTTTCTCCATTTCCTCAGAAGTAACCTCACTTGCAATCAAAATTTCCTTAGGATCCTCAGGTGTCCCAAGGTTAAAGGCATTTGTCTTGGTGGAGTTGATATCAAATATGCTTAGATCATGTAATGGGAAAAGAGAAGACTCAGCCAAGTAAGCAGAAATACTGTCTTTATTGTTAGCAAAAGAAGGAGTACACTCAAATAAATCCGGGAGGTAAACATCCTCATCATCTACGGATATTTCCTCCTCTACAACAATGTCTTTCTCAGGTTCCTTCTTCTCATTGAGGGTCAATGTTTCCAGCTTCATGAGTTCCTCCTCCCATTTCTCACCCTCTTGCTTCTTCTCTTCAACCAACAGCTTCTCTCCCAACAGGTCCTGGAAGATCTCAAATCCGGGCACCACTACTCCATTCACCTCTACTGGTTCAAGCTCACCTTGGTACCCCGAAGCCTTCACAAAGTACTCCATCAGTTTCATGCCCTTCTTCTTGATCTTTGGCTTCTCATCATCAGACTTGTACCCCAAACCTCTTCTGGTTGTCTGGCCTCTGAAATCTGGCAGTTTCGAGCCCTCACCTGGCTCATACTTCATCTTCCCCATGATCCGGGCTACCTTGGGATCCACCCACTCCTCAAAAGTTGCTGATACTTGGAACTTGTGAAAGGCAGTATTTCCAAGGCGGCGACTGCATTGTCTATTTCAGCTTTGATGGTGACAATCTCTCCCCGAATGGGAACTTAATCATCTGGTGCAAAGTGGAGGGCACGCCCCCAAGCTTGTGAAACCATGGCCTCCCCAACAATAAAGCAAATGTAGCTGGAATATCAAGCACAGTAAACTCAACCTCATCTTCAATCGGCCCTACCTTGACCATTGCCACAAAGGTACCCTCAACACCGCGCTTACTATCATCATAAGCTTTATGGTCATGTTGGAAGGGTCCAAATCTGTAGCCTTCAAACCCAACCTTGTCAGAATTTTCAAGGGGCATACATTGATAGATGAACCGTCATCTACCATTACACATGAAGTCCTTTTGCCTCTTACTTCAGCCCTGATGAACAATGGCCTGTTGTGATTCCTCCCATCTGCTGGAAGTTCATCCTCGAAAAATGAAATCTGTAATGCCTCTTTCTGAATAGCCCCAACAAACATTGTAGGGTTGGCATCCTCCGGCACAACAATTTTACTCAAGGCCTCAACCAGGGCCCGTCTGTGCTCTTTAGATGCACACAATAACTCCCATATGCTGACTTGAGCTCTTGTCTTCCTCAATTGTCTCAGCACTACATCTCCTTCAATATTCTCTGAATTCTCAAGCATTTCTCTCCCTCAGTCAAGGTTTCTTTGCCCTTATCCGCCACATCATTATAAAAACGCCCACTGCGTGTCATTCCCTTTACTTATTCTTCATCACTGCTAGAGAAGTCAAGCCAGAAATTCTTCCCCAACTCAGGTTCACCCTCACTGCTGCTGTCCCAAATTCCAAGGCAAAAGGCTTCAGGGTGGAAGGTTTTTAGGACATAGTCTTCTAGAAGGCCAGAACTAATCATGTAGGTTGGTGGGGGTACAGCTCGGTAATTGGGTTTGTGTCTGGTTGTTCGGTTTCGGGGTCAGGTATCTTTTTGGAGTCAATGAGGTCTTGGATCTCGTGTCGCAGTCGGGCACAGTTGTTAGTGTCGTGGCCCTTATGCTGATGGAAATAACAGTAAAGGTTGAGATTGAAATGTGGTGGTGGTGGGTTTGGGATAGGTTTGGCTTCTAAAGGCTTTAGGAGTCCCTGCCTCTTCAATTTCTCAATTACCTTAGACAAAGGTCTCCCAAGGTTAGAGAACCTCCGGTTCCGGACAGCAGCCACCTCCGCTGAAACGGGCTTGGTACCCGACATACCTCCAACAGGCCTCCTATTTAGGCCAAAGAACTTCATGTTTTCTGCTTCCTCCTCTTCAATGTCCATGACAGTCTCCCTCAACTGCCGGAAGTCTACAATCATTGAGGTCATCCTCCTCAACTTACTGTAAATAGAGGGCTTTGTGCCCTTGATGATCATCTTGATTGGTCTTTCTCAGAGGGCCTAGTCTGCATCTTCAGTAGCTGGCTTCTCCAGCGATCTACATACTCCTTGAAGCTCTCATCGGCTTCTGCTTGATATTTTCCAAGTCACGGAGTGACAAATCAATCTCCAGGTCCGTGACATATTACTTTAAGAAAGCATCAGCTAGCTCCCTCCAGTCCTCCTTAATCTGCTTGTCAAGGCTATGGTACCATACCACGGGTGCCCCTTCGAGCGACATCACGAACATCTTTTGTACTTGGCGCTGAGACAGGCCAACTGAACTCATAACAGATACATACTGACGGAGATGCACCCTCGGATCCCCATTCCCATTGAACTTAGCCAAATCCGGCATCTTAAACTGCGCCGGCAACTGCTTCTCAAACGTCATTGTCTCATAATCTAGCAAATCTTCATTCTTACCCCTCATCTTGCGGGTAACGGATTCAACCTGATCCCTGAGTTTCTGTATCTCTGCCTGAGACCCCAATATTCTTCCCGTTGCATATTCTGCCATATCATCCTCAAAAGTGGGGACATCATCCCCCGATCTGAACGGAGGCACTTCATGCCTTGCATTTTCTTAACTTCCCCCAGTACGAGACCCAGCTATACCAGCCACAACAGTAGTCAATGCCTGTAACTGTTCAGTGATCTTTGCAAGACTGTTCTCTAACTGATCCATTCGGGACACCTCATTATCTGATTCACTCATGCTTCCAACTGTTCTTTTAGTGAGTCTAGTTCCTTCCCTAACCCAAACGGTATCTATGGTGTCTTTTTTAAGACACAGAGGGTGTTAACAAGGTATATGTATGCATGATGTGCATAAGAAGTATATAACATATACTAAATCAAATAAAATTCTCAAACAAATCGGCCTATTATCATTTTAGAAGCTTTTGGGACAACTGTCATAAGAGTGAACCCGTCCCAGTTTAAATGGCCCAACGAGTTCATGTCTTATGGCAAAGAGCCCAACTAAATCCAAATGATAATTTCCGAACACAATCATAAAATGGCCCATTGTTATTTAGAAGCCTTTTGGCCCAATCGTCATAAGATATGTTCTTGTCCCAGTTTAAATGGCCCAACAAGCCCATATCTCATGACAAAAGACCAGATGGATTCAAATAGCAATGTTCCCAAACATAAGCATACAAGGAAGATATTATAAACATAAAATAATAGCTTCTACCGTGTGGCCCACCATCATTTCAGAAGCTTTGGGCCTAATTGTCATAAGATACGAACCTGCCCCAGTTTAAATGGCCCAGCAAGTTCGCATTTTTGACAAAGAGTCCAATTCATCCAAATGATAATGGTCCTAAAGCACAAAGAAATATTTGTTATAGGCTATACAACCCAGTCTACACATGGGTTCGTGGGAGTATGGACAAAGGCTCTCATCGGCGAAGGATGGCCCACAACTAGGTCTCCCCAATCAAGGGTTCGAGCAACCAAGTGAGCACACCCTTTTTTATACACTAAGGTACGTGCCAATGAGCTATGGTGTATGACTGACTGTCAAATGGATTTCCCGTTGTAGATTCCCCAGAGGGAAGGTGGAGCGAGGCTCACTTAAATACATACCCAAGCCTCTTAGGCTCTTATCGCTTGGTGTCAGGAATAAACAACGAGTCCTCCAAATTAGTCCATCACAGTAGGCTACGAGTAGATGGCTATCTAGGTGCCTTCACAACTTTTCCTTCTAGAAAGGTAGTGAGTGAAGGAAGACACCAAACCATTACCTAGCCTCAAAATGCCTTTGATCACAACCCCCATTTCACACATTTGTAGACACGGTTAATTAAAGCATAAATCTATACATTACAAGGCATTATTTCGGGGCCGATTCTCTATCCCCAGTGGAGTCGCCAGACTGTAGGACACACAACTTGACGACGCTGTCCTAGGCTCGCGGCCTAGTTGGGAGTACGGAGTAGCCAACGGAGGACTAAACCGGAGAATAAGGGAGTCGTGCCACCCGGTGTGAACCGGGACAAAGATTTAAGGCCGCACTCACCCCTCGCAAAGGAAGACCTCAAACCATTGGGTTCGGAATGGTCCCTTACTTATGCCACTTGTAATGTAAAGATTTTTATACAATAATCCAACCAAGCCTATGACATATATTTCCAAATGCACCACAATCCTAAGTTCACATGCTTAAAAGTAAAGTTTACATCTAACATGCATGAAATCAAGTCCTATTGCTGAGTTCACATGCTTAAAGGTAGGCTTTTGCAACAACAAGCACATAACGTCACAAGAATTCAATCATTCATGTAAACATAAACACAAATAGTCATGGTAATATTTGCATGTAATATAAAGGAAATCAAAATGATGACAAATAATGTTATAGGCGCACTATGTAAAGAAGCATATAAAATATGGTCAAAATAACCGCATGATAAACAAAATCAATACAACACATAACTTGAGAAGATGAAGAAAAAAAGTATGCCAAAGATGAACAATCAAAGATGCAATTTTACATTAAAGAGGAACATGCCATAATGATGCCAAAGAATGCAATTAACATGAGTGAAAGAAAGGGATACCGAGAAGAAGAGAAATGCAAAGAAGGAGAGAAATGCAACATGCGTCTATATCCATATAATTACTACCAATTTTCCATTAAGCATGTTATATGTGATACAAGATTATGCAATGAGATGTTATATAGATGAATGATATGGAAAAGAAAACATGACCAACGTTGCGCAACAAAAAGGAATAAGGTGCATGGTTAAAATGACATTTTGCAAAAAAAGTGATTAATCGCGTAATAAACAGCGCGGCAAAACATCGTGGCAAAGGTAGCCTTATGGAGTTTTCCCTCGAATGGAGGACCTTAAAACCACCCTAGTTAAGCCCATGCGCACATATCACATAATGAAGTGCGATAAATAAAGATGCATAAAAAGGATTTTGTAAAAAAACGATAAATCGCGTAATAAATAGCGCGGCAAAACATCATGGAAAAGGTAGCCTTATGGCGTTTTCCCTCGAATGGAGGACCTTAAAACCACCCTAGTTAAGCCCATGCGCACATATCACATAATAAGATGCAATAAATAAAGATGCATAAAAAGGATTTTGTAAAACAGCGATAAATCGCGTAATAAATAGTGCGGCAAAACATCATGGCAAAGGTAGCCTTATGGCGTTTTCCCTCGAATGGAGGACCTTAAAAACCACCCTAGTTAAGCCCATGCGCACACATTACATAATGCATAAAAAAATGAAATAAACAAATAAAAGATATCGGATATCGTATACCCGACTGAATACATCTCTCATCCAATCAAGTATACATCATCCGGCGCGGCGAAGCATCGTGGTAAAGGATTTTAACCCCTTTAAGGGGACCTTTCATCGAACTTACTAAGCTCATGCGCATCATCTCCATATGACATAAATAAATGATATGCGGAAATTAAAAGACAGAAAAATTAAACGGCAAATAATTAAATGAACAAGATAACATAAAATCAATAAGTGCTGTTTGCTCAAGTGGTACGTGGAATTGTTGCCCAAGTACAGACCGCACTACCGTCCATTCGGATTCAGCTACGGAATTTACGTCTGGGTTTCCATCCTATATACCACAAGAGACGACACTTCCATTCATCCAAAATCCACAACAAACATCATATACACAACAAATGCCACAAATACATAAAATATAATCAAAATAAATGACCAGAAATTAAATAGAAGTAAGTGTGGAAAACACCCTCAGGTCTAACCTTTTTAGCTGTCCTCGGACTCGCGTTTCGCGGAGATCGGAAGGGATAAAAGCTCTTTATTCTTCCGGTTCACTAGCTTAGCGTTTTGGCTCGCTGTTCCACTGTTTGTTTTTCGCTGTTTCGGCTTCGTTTTGTTGCTGTTTTTGACGTGTTGTTTGCTCACTGTTTCAGGTATTGTTCTTCTGTTTTAGTGGACTGTTATGCGTGTTTAGGGGGGTTATTGTGCAGATTTTTTTTTTGATTCTTTAAGGGTTGGATGTGCAGTATTTTACTCACTGGTTTAGGGTATTTTAGGGGCTGTTGGAAGGGCTAAAACTCGGCAAAGGGCTGCTGTATGTGCGCACACTGCATGCGCTGTTCTGGTTGCTGTTTAGGCGTGAAAACAGCTGTTGTTTTGGCTGTTTTCCACGTGAATATGGCTGCTATTTTGGATGTTATTTTGGTGGTGATTAGGGGCTGTGTTGGTGGTGGTAAGGGCTGTCGCAATTCGGCAATGGAGGGGGGATGGTGGATGTGGTGTTCATGGCCAAAGGAGAATAGATGAAGAGAAAAGCTTTGTCTTTGCTTCTAGTTCTTGGCCGTGAGGTTGGTATCTCCTAGGGTTTGTGGCTTGTAGTTCACGTGTGATATCGAGAGTGTCTTGATGTCTTGGGCGTGTATTAGAGAGAGAGGAGAGGTGGGGTGGCTAGGTTAGTGCATGTTTATATAGAAGAGAGCTAGGGTTTGCTGTTGCCTTGTTCACAAGGAAGAGATCTAGTTTCCAAATTATGAGTCCTAAGAATGGTATACACAAGATTGAGGGGGGACAAAATATTTTAAATTAGGAAGTCAACTATTTTAAATTGGTAGATGTCTTATTAGATTAGGAAGTCAAATATTTGATTGGTTTTAATTGGTTAGGATTGATTTTAATTAGGCATATCTTCTTTTTAATTTTAGTATATGATATATTCAAATTATTTAAATTAGGCATGATTTTAGTTTAAGTTTGGTAAATGTTTTATTTAATTATTTAATTAATTATATTAATATCTTATTTAGTTAATGTTTTAATTAATATTTATTTATTTAATTTGGGGGTATTTTAAGGGTGATGGGCGTGTGGGCCTTGGTGGGTGGGAGTGGGCTTGGCTAGGTGCATGTTAATTTAGTTAAGTGTTTGGGCTAAGTTTGTGTGGGCTAGGTGGGGTGTGTAGGCTAAGTTCATGTGGACTAGGTGTGCGTGGGCCGGGTTTAGGTGTCTCGGGCCGAGCATAAATTTTAAAACAGAAAACAAACGAGTTACTTGAAGCCAAGCTAGTGAACTTAATCCGTCAATGAGTCAATTCTTGACTCTTCCCTTCCGATGTCCGTTTCCCGCGGTTTCCGTAACTTAAAAGGTAGTTGTCTCCAAATAAGACTCCTCATCGGGTTTCACATGCAAAAATGCAATGCCTACAGTATCCCAAGTACAGACCGCACTACTGTCCATCCGGATTCGGCTACGGAAGTTACGTCTGGGTTTCCATCCGATATACCGCAAGAGATAGCACGCAATCTTCAACCCAATGTATGCATGTGATGAAACAACAATAAATAATAGAAACGGTAAATAGTAAGCTAAGTGCGAAATATTAAAGGAAGATAAATGACTGAAAATAAATGCGGAATAGTAAAGCAATGATAAATATAAATTAAATGCGAAATATAAATAAAGATAAATGCGGAATAAAATAAATGGCGGAATAATAAAAGAGAGATGTGACCAATGGTTTAGCCTTTTCAATATAGGACTTCGCATGCCCGGTTGGACGTATTCCACGTCCAACCAAGCATGTCGTGTCCAGGATAACAAAATAAAATATAACAAAGGATGCCCTCAGGTCTTACCTTTTAAGTTGCTTCCCGGGAGTGCGTTGGGACGTCGCCGGAAAGGTTAACGCTTCGTAACTTTTCTGGTTTTCTGGTTCACAGTTTCGCTCACTGTTTCGCTGTTTCGTCCGCGCTTTCCTCACTGTTTTTGATGTTTTTTTGCTGCTCTTTGCATGTCTGTTTCGGTCGCTATTTTGGGGTTATTTTTGGACGGGTTTCTCACTATTTTCTGGACTGGTTTCTCAATGTTTTGTTCGCTGTTTGGGGACTGTTTTCAGGGATTTTTAGGGACTATTTTGGATCGATTTTTCACTTGGTTTCACAGTGTGTTCGGTGAGGGCTGCTGGGTTAAGCAGTTTATGTTTGGTTTCGTGGGGCTGCTTTATTTTTGCCTATTTGTTGTTTTTGTTTGTCTCGGTCAGTTTGGGCTGTTAGTGGCTTGATGGCTTAGTTTTGGCTCTCATCGTTGCTTTGGTTTGAGTTGTTCTTGTGGCAGTGTGCGTGTGTTTGTTGGCAGTGTATGTCGGTGAGAAGCGGTGGAGGGCAGTTTAGAGGCTGTGTTTGTTGCGTTAGTGTGGGGGGGGGGGCTGAGTGGCTTATTTTGTGTGTGTGTTAGTTAGTGATGAGGGCCGATTTGTGGGCTGTGCATTTGTGTCTTTAAGGGGAGGGGCAGTTTAGTCGGCAGTTTTGTGAAGTTGTGGCTTGGCCGTGAGTTGAAGGGTGTTTCTTGTGAATGTCGTGGCTGGTTTAGTTTGTTGTTTTGATTGCATGGAGGGTGAGAGATGAGAGAGGTTTGTTAGGGTTTTTTTGTTATTTAGTTTTTGAGAGGGAGAGGCCGAGAGAGACTAGAAAAGAGGAGAGAAGCCAAGAGAGAGTGTCCCCGCCGACAATAGGGTTGGTTTTGTGTTATTTTTATAGTGGTGCATGCTAGGATTTTTAGTCAAGGAAGGAAATCATGCAAATTATGTGTGTGTTTAATTAATTTAAAAAGGGAAATAAATTTGTGTAATTTTGGTGGGGAATATCTTTAATTTGGGAGGGGATTTATTTAATTTAGGAAGAGGATTTGATTTAATTAGGAAGAAGATTTATTTAATTTAATTAGAATTGATTGGATTTAATTTGTGACATGTGTTTTAAATGTTTTAATTATTTTTGGATTGGGCTTTGGGCAAAATGGGCTTTGGATGAGTGCGGGGGTTTTGGGCCGAGACTTAATATTTTAAAATAGATATTAATCGAGCGAACCCGAGGCCAATTTAGCGAGTTAAATTTGTTGATGTATTTCTTTTTAAATTTTTCCCTTCCGACGTCTGTTTCCCGCGACTTCCGCAACTTATCGGGTAGTGCCTTCATACGAGGCTCATCATTGGGCTTTCATGCAAAAATGCAAGTGTCTACACATACCATAGATCTTTAATATTTTCTGATATGGAGGATTCAATTTAATGACAACCACATAGCATACTCATAAGAACAATAATAAAAATACATAAAACATAACATAATGAATTAGAACTACGAGTTCTAATTTTAAGATTGAAATTTAGAATTTCAGGTTCTGAATTAACACTACGGGTTCTAATTTTTAATATTGAGATTCTAAATTAGAACTACGAGTTCTAATTTTAATATTGAGATTCAAAGCTTCAGGTTCTGAATTAAAATTACGGGTTTTAATTTTTCTTTGATAAGGTAAGTGATACAGATTCTAATTTTAGTATTGAAATTCAGAACTTCTGGTTCTGATTTATTTATACTGCAAAAATTCAAGTTGCAATATTAAAAAATAATAAGAATTAAGTATGCAAATCAAAAATCGCATATAAATCATAAGTCACATGATTTGGCTTTCGATTTGATTACAATCAGAAGCCTCATATCAATCATAAACTATCATGATTTTGCTTTTGGTTTTGATTATAAATAGAAGCTGCATATAAATCATAAGCCATATTCACGACATCTGATTATAGAGAATTGCCTTCAGACCTTTGCATATGATGATTCGTCTTTGATTATAGCGAATCGTGCTGAACGTGTTATAAAATAAGAGAGAAATAGAAGAAGAGAAGATACATTGTAAAACTTCATGTTTTTCTTAGTAATTTTGAATTTAATAAATTTACAAAAGTTATTTTTTATTTATAGGGAGAGATTATGGTGAGATTATTATCCCTAAGCAATACATGATGAGTTACAAATATAAAGAATCCAAAATAAAATATAAAGACTATTAAAGTAAATGAACCATCCACATTTACAATATCTCTTTAATATGCGGTCTTGGTTTTAAATTTTTACATCTTATTTTAAATGCCACATAAGCAACTATGTTAGTCATTAGATTTACTTAAATGGATTAATATCTAAAATTAAGTCATAAAGTTGTTAAGTTTTGATTGCTGCGAATTCAGTGGCTCTGGCTCTGGCTCTGGCTCTGGCTCGTGGAGGACTCGGTTATGAAAGAGGGGTGGAGGCTTATAGTGTGGAGAAGTACCCGGACACGCAACTGTGGTGACAGCGAGCGAAAGCGGCGATGGCTCAATACCTGGGGACTAAACGGTACAATAATATACATATGACACATTGATTGATAGGGCCACTTGTCTTTCCTATATTTTCATTCCCTTTATTTTAATCTTCTTTCATCTCTATGTGGAAAAAACAAAAAAAAAATATAAATTAAAAGAATTAAAAGAATATATCAAAAGAAGAAATATTCTAGTTCTTTTCAATCATTTACCTTAATTCCTCAAAAATCCCAAAGCTTCTCTTTCTTCCCAGTGATCAGATAATGCATCTCATCTCTGAGAAGAAAAGATTTATTGGTTTGGGAAATTTTTGAGGAATCTAATCGAGTTGAATTGACAAGAGGCTTGTCAGCAAAATGGTGTCAGCACAAATCTCATGTTCGAGCTCTGAACATGATAATATTAAGCAGACCCAGGTTGTTTTAAACGTTTACGATCTCACCCCGATCAATAATTACATCTGTTGGTTTGGTTTTGGGATTTTTCACTCCGGCATCGAAGGTTTGTTGATTCATCTCGCTCTTTTGCTTTCTATTTTTGTATCTTTTTGTGATCTGGGTTTGTGTTTTTCTTCTTCCTTTTTTTTTTCTTTTTGGGTTTATTTGGTTATGTTATTTAATGGAATTTCCGTGGCTAGTTATTTACTTTTTGGTATGATTTTGATGATTGTGCTTAAATTTGGTTGATATATGATGACTTGTGGCTTGTGATAGTTAGTAATGGCCATGCTTTTCACATATCAGTAATTCGAGAAATTCTTTGGTGTAACAGAGCTATGAGTGACGTGGTATTATCAACAAATTAGTAAATGACATGTATGATTTAATATCCATATTTTTAGTTGTTTTTTAATATTTTAGCACGCGTGGCAATGAATTATTGGATTGTTGCACGGATGACGTGGTACCTTCGTTGTATTATAGATTTCAGTATTTTTCTTTCCTTGTTTAAGGGAATGATTAATTATGGAAGTGTAATGCTATATTGTATTTAGTGACAATTGGTTCAATTAACGGGCTTCTTTTAACCACTAGAAGGATTAGTCAGCTGGTGCCGTAGGATTAACAATGTTGCAACAATGAATAATACTGTTTCATTCAAGCAAAATGACTTTGTTGCTCATACATAGTCGGTCTAAACGATTGACCATTCTGTTTTAAGTGCAGTGTTCTTGGTTAGCACAGAAATGTTGACCGCTTGTAGTTGAACTGGGAGAAGACATTTGTGATGTGTTCGAATTGTGTTCCGAGTTGTGCTTTCTCTTGGTTTCTAAAGTTGTAGACCCTCAAATAACACTAGGTCTAAGCATATCGGATACAACTTCAAATTTTGAACTAATTACAATAATTAGCAATGAATGTGGATCCTTTGGTCATCACAAACATAGGATGGGGATGTGCTTAGGAGGATAGGTGCTGGGATGTACAACGAGAATGATAAAGTTAAATAAGTGATAGTTCTCACACATGTTTCATTCTTGAAAGAACTATTGATTATAATCTCCAAGATTTGTTAAAACTGGGGATTTGGTGATTTGGATTTGATCTCCATGGAGATAGCCTAGTGGGATAGGCCTTTTGCAGTGGAATTTTAGGGATTGAATGCCCCTCACACCATCTTTAGACTTTAGAGGAGGATTAAATTTGATTTGTGTTTGGGATTGGGATTGGATTGGGGTTGGGTGGGTTGGGGTCCCCCAAAAAAAGTGATTGTAAATTGCATTGTTTAAAAATTCGGCTGAGGCGGCCGCCTATTTCGGTTTCTGAGAGGTGGCCGCCTCACAGCCTGTGAGGCGGCCGCTTCATGCCGCAGTAAGCCGAACGCCGAACATTTTTTTTTTTTTTAATTTTTATCATTATAAAGAAAAAAAAATTAAGGGTTTCTCGGCTCCTCTGCGTTCTCGGCCTCCTCTGCGTTCTCGTCATCCTCTGCGTTCTCGGCGTCCTCTGCTTTCTCGGCGACGTTCATAGCATTTCTCGGCAACGTTCATCCTCTGCTTTCAAATCGTCCTCTGCTTCAAACTGGTCTCTCTCGGCATCCTCGGCTTAACTGGTCTCTCTCTGCTTAACTGGTTTTCATTTTTTTTTTTATTCCTTTGCATTTCTGTTTGTTCCTATCAGCAGTAGACTTGGTTTCACTCTGCTTAACTGGTTTTCCTTTCTCGGCATCCTAGTTGCTATGTAGGCAGTACCATAATGAAAGTTGTAACAAGAAATTATCAAATAGGTGGATGGAAGAGTATAAATAAATCAAACTGGTCTCACAAACTATCAAGTAGACTTGGGGTGAAAACAAAGTCAGGAAAAAAATGGCACACAAACTGTTTGTTCCTTTGCACACAAATTGTTTGTTCCTTTGCATTTATCTGTTTGTTTAGATAAAATCAAGGTCCGCATATAATCTCGTAGATTTGGGTTTTAGGTTGAATTGATTTAGATAAAATCAGTGATTAAAAATTGAATTGGATGTAATTTTTTTCAGTAAAATGTCGAATCGAACAGATCCGGCCTGGAAGTACGGGCATGAAGTTACTGTGGACGATGGAAAGGGTTCATATAAGTATATTGAATGTCATTTTTGCACAAGGACAATCAAAGGGGGTGTATACAGAATGAAAGAACATCTTGCGGGTATAAGGGGTAATGTCGCGTCATGTACGATGGTTCCTCCAGAAGTGCAATCCGAGATGAAAGAATATATGAAGAAAAAACAAGATACAAAAAAGGTTGCACAACTTTATCGAGAAGAACGGATTGATGAAGGTGCCTCCCTACACCGCACTTCTTTTGGTAGTTCAAACAGTATATCCCAGAGAACAATTAGAGGGTCAATGGATAGATTTGTGGTTAATATTGAAGAGGGAGAATTGGCGGACAATCCGGTACACCCCTCACAAGGAAGTGTTCAAGATCTTCGTAATCAGACGATACAAGATATTGGTAGGTTTTTTTATGAGAATGACATTGCTTTTAATGTTGCTAATAGTCCATCATTTGTTAATATGGTGCGATCAATTGGAAATTTTGGTTGTGGACTAAAATCACCGACACCATATGAGTTATCAACAACTATACTAAAAAATGAGTTAGACAATACTAGAGAAGTTGTTGATGAAGTAAAGAAAACATGGAGCGAAACAGGGGTTAGCATTATGTCAGATGGGTGGAAGGATATGAGAGGAAGACAATTGGTAAACTTCCTTGTGAACAATCCTTTTGGAACAATTTTTCTTAAATCTGTGGATGTTAGTGATGTAGTGAAGGATGCAAATTTATTGTTCAACATGCTTGATGATGTTGTTGAAGAAGTAGGCGAAGATAATGTCATTCAAGTCATTACAGATAATGCATCAAACTATAAGAAAGCAGGTGAACTTTTAATGGAAAAGAGGAAACGATTGTGGTGGACGCCGTGTGTGGCGCATTGTATTGATTTAATTCTTGAAGATATTGGAAAACTACCTCAACATAAAAATGCATTGTTAAAAGCAAAAAAGGTAAAAATATTAGAAAGCTACCTCAACATATTTTATTAAATATCTTCTTATTTGACATCATTAATTCATGATTGTTAATGTCATTTAACAGGTTAGTAATTTCATTTATAATCATGGAGCGGTGTTGGCTTTAATGAGAAGTTTCACAAAGAAGGATTTAGTTCGCCCCGCACCGACAAGGTTTGCAACTGTATTCTTAACATTAGAAAGCATGTATGGTTTGAAGGAATCCTTGGAGCAAATGTTTACTTCAAAAAAGTGGAATGAAATTACTTTCTCCAAGAAGTCTGAAAGGAAAGATGCAAAAAAAAAAAAATTTTAATGATAGGTTTTGGACTTGTGTTGCTTATGCATTGAAAACAACCAAACCTCTAGTTCATGTGTTGAGGATGACAGATGGCGAAAAATTTCCTTGTATGGGATTTATATATGGTGCTATGGATAGAGCAAAAGAGGAGATAGCAAAAAATTTGGGAAATGAGGCTGGTGCATACAAGGAGATTTGGAAAATAATTAATGATAGGTGGGAGTCTCAGTTGCACCGTCAATTGCATGCAGCTGCTTATTTTTTGAATCCTCATATCCAGTATGCAGACAATCCTCCTTCCAAGCATCCGGAGATTAGGCGTGGGTTTATTTTATGCTTGGAGAAACTGTTGCCCAATCCTGAAGATCAATATGCGGCAGATATACAATCAGATACCTTTCTAAATAAGCAAGGATTATTTGGCACCAGTATTGCCAAACACACCGTCTTCAATCGTAGTCCTGGTATGTGAATTATCACTTTTGTGTTATTATTAACTATAAGATATTATACGAATTTTGAAAGTGTATATTCAATCTTATTGTAGCTGACTGGTGGAGAGCATACGGCGGTGAAGCTCCTCAACTGCAATCTTTAGCAATAAAGATTTTAAGTCTAACATGCTCATCCTCGGGGTGTGAAC
This sequence comes from Zanthoxylum bungeanum, assembly GCA_019454045.1. Classification (NCBI taxonomy): domain Eukaryota; kingdom Viridiplantae; phylum Streptophyta; class Magnoliopsida; order Sapindales; family Rutaceae; genus Zanthoxylum; species Zanthoxylum bungeanum. The sequence continues at coordinate 10,667 of SKCR01021689.1, read as the reverse complement.
GCAATTGAAGTGCATTTAATATGGTATGATCTAATAATAACTTGTGTTTTGTGAATACTTAATTTATTCAACTTCTGATAATTTGAATAAATAAACTGTAGATTCATACAAAGAAGAGAAATAGATTATCCACCGAGAAATTGAACTCATTAGTGTACATAATGTACAATATGCGATTGAATTAAAAATACATGAAAAACATTCATTTCAATCGGTTGATGATTCTTTGATTGAGGATGAGTTGCCTTCTGATGATGAGTGGGTGGCAGGAGAAAGCTTTGTGGAGAATACTTTCATTGAACAACTGAGTGGCAGTAGAGCACCTGAACAAAAAATGAGCATAGACCAAAGTAAGTTAATCTTGTACAAATGATGCAATTTATATAATCAAATTAAAAAATAATACTTTATGTTATTTGTTAGGGAAAGGGAAAGCTCCACAATTAGTGGATGAAGACAATATAAGTGAAGGAGGTTCTTTGGATGATGACCCATCTGATGATGACAGAGATTTTGACCCAAGCTTCATGCCGCTAGACACTAATGATAGCTTATTTAAGGATTAGTTATCAATAATTTTTTGAACATACTATGAATTATGAAAAAAGTAATGTATTTTGGATTACTTATCAATAGTTTTTTGAACATACTATGAATTATGAAGAAATGAATATATTTTGGATTATTTTTCTGATTTTCGGATCGAGGCCCCCGCCTCACCGCCTCGAGGAGGTCCGCCTCGCGCCTCAATGGCCGACCGCCTCGAGGCGCCGCCCCGTATTTTTAAACATTGGTAAATTGGTTAATTGTGTTTCTATGGTTGGTAAAAGTCCATAAAGTTGCAGGACATTGTTACAAGTGTTTTCTGATCATTAAATCCATCTGAATCTACCCCTGTGTCCCAAAAGTTAGGAGGTTGTTATCACCCTCTCATCTTTTATGTTCTATTTAAATTCAATTCATCTAATGAATAGCAGCAGAGAGAATTAATATGGCAATGACATGGCAACTTTTTGAGTTGTTTTGGGAGATTGTTGGTCCCTCGAATTACCAGCATTTGGGAGGTTTGTGATAGGTTTGATAAATGAAATTTGATTTCAGATTATATATTTTGAGTCTTCTATTAAAGAAAAAATAGCATAACAATCACATTGCAATTAGTAGCCTCATCGCAAGTGAGTAACAAACGAAATTAAGAAGATAAGAAAAGACTTCCAGATACATATCCAAACACCTATTTAGCACCTCCGTTTGTCCATCCGTTTCCGGGTGGTAGGCCGAACTCATTCTTAATTCAGTCCCCTGCAACTTGAAAAATTCGCTCCAGAAGTGACTTATGAATAGAAGGTCCCGATCGCTCACTATAGAACTTGGCACCCCATGCAAACGGACTATCTCCTTGGCAACACCTCTGCAACCTTCCTAGCCGTAAAAAAGTGTTTGAGCAAAATGAAATGTGCGTATTTACTCAACATGTCCACAACTACCAAGATAACATCGAACCCTTTTGACCTTGGAAGCCCTGTTATGAAATCCATGGCAATATCTTCTCAGATAGCCTCGGGAATTGGAAGAGGCTGTAATAATCCCTGTGGTGAAGTGGCCTGATACTTTTGCATTTGGCAGGTTGCACACTCCCTTACAAACTGGTAGACATCCTTCTTCATTCCCTTCCACCAAACATTCGCGGCTAATCATCGGTACGTCTGAAATGCCCCTGAATGACCTCCGAGGGCTGTATTATGGAATTCCCGCAGAAATTTCATGGTCCATTCCGAATTGATCAGGATTACCACCCTTTGTCTGTATAATAACTTACCACCTCTCACAGCGAAACCAGGATGTGAAGATGAATCCTGTTGGATCTCCTTCATCACTCGTGACAGCCAAGGATCCCTCAAAACAGCCTGCTCCAATTGCTCTTCTTCTCCCCAAACCGGCATAGACACTGTTGTTATAGTTTTTTCCTATGGCAGCCGTGAGAGAGAATTTGCTGCCTTATTCTCAGCTCCTGGCTTATACACAGTCATAGCCCATTAGCTTAACCACTCAATTCTGCTGATCCGGGGTTAAAACTGTCTGCTGCAGACTGCAGTACATGTTTCAGGCTCCGTTGATCAGTGTACACCTTAAACCTCTTCCCGAGCAAGTACGACCTCCAGTGTTGGATAGCTAACACCAGCGCCATCAACTTTTTTTGTAAGTGGACTTAGCCAATGCCGTCTCTTTTAACACCTTACTGAAATAAGCCAGGGGTTGTTTGTGCTACATCAACACTGTCCCTAATCCCCTCCCTGAGGCATCACACTCAACCTCAAATTCTTCCGCAAAGTTAGGAGTTCCCAATGCTGGTGTGGAGGTCAATCAAGTTTTCAGCTCCTCAAATGCCAGCCTCGCCTCTTCATTCCACTTGAATTGGTCCTTCTTGAGTAGCTCTGTTAGGGGTCTTGCTATTTTCCCGTAGTCTTTCACAAACTTTCGATAATAGCCGGTTAATCCCAAGAAACCGCGGACAGCCCTGATTGAACGAGGTATTGGCCAATCAACCACACTCCGGATCTTGTCTGGGTCTACCGCTACCCCGTGCTGGATGATCACATGGCCCAAATAAGTGATAGCCCTTCCTCCCTCGTTGTTCTCCTCACGCCCAGATTCCCCCAAGTCTCCTCTGGTTGGCAACACTAGTTGAGTCTCTCCCAGTTCTTGAATTTCTTCTATTTCGGGTTCCCTTGAACCCTCCCCTTCTTCAACAGGCTTCTTCCTCTTCACCCATCTCAACACATTATCTTTTAACTCCTCCAATGTTTCCAGTTTTTGGTGGAGTTCACCCATCGAAGTTTGTACACCTGTGGTGAGCTATTCTACATCTTTGCGCAATCCTCTAACCTCACCTTCCACCTTACTATAATTTTTTTTCCAAGGTTTCCATTCTGGTCGCCGCCATTACCCTCTCATTCGTATCCGGCAGGTCGGACCAATTGATAGCTTTGATAAATGAAATTTGATTTCAGATTAGATATTTTGAGTCTTCTATTAAAGAAAAAATAGCATAACAATCACATTGCAATTAGTAGTCTCATCGCAAGTGAGTAACAAACGAAATTAAGAAGATAAGAAAAGACTTACAGAGCACTACAATTTCCTCCACCAGTCACTGCTGGGAGCACCCTCAATACTGAGAAAATGAACAACAGAAAAGCATGCCCTCCTCTCCCTATAACAACCTACTATATACATCATTAGATCTAACAAACTTCATTCCACGTCAGCAAGCATAATCTCCTTCCTGTAGTGCCCCAAACCTCAGTGCCCCTTATTTCTTGTGTCATCTCTTTAGCTTTTCTCCTGGTGTAGACTTTCTGTACTAGGCGTCCCCCTTCCTTTTGGTCTATGGGCCTATCCTTTGCCACTCTGGCCCAATTAAGCCCCTGTTAACATTGTGAAACTCCTCAGAATCAATGTCCCTAACAATTTGGGTCAGTGTTTTAAAATGCCCCGCCTAGGCAGCGCGTATAGGTTCGGCGGCCTATGGCCGCCTCACCTGGCCCCAAATCGTTGGGGCCAGGCACTCATTGCAAATTGATCAGTCAACCGCCGTTGACCGACGCGAAATTCGAAATTAATTGTTTTTTCCGGCCGAATTTCACACCCCAATCCTAACCCTAACCTTAATTTTACAAAATTAACTCTCTAACTCATCAATTTGAAAAAACCTTAATTTCAAAAATCTAATATTTTTTCTATTTTTGTTAGTTTCTCATCAAATTGACCATTTATAAATATTAGCCATTACTCAAATAACATTTATTTATGATTAATTTTTCCAAATCATACCAAATCTTAAACCTAATTATAGAAATTCTCAATTTCCGATTAACCGTCTAGGCCCCGACTAGGCGCTCTAGGCGATAGGCGTTGGGTCGCCGCCCGATTAGCGCCTAGCACACTGGTTTGGGTTCCCTCAAATGAAGCCATTTATCTTTCTTTCTTTCTTTTGTGTTGATCCATCGTTACGGATATTTGTGTTTGTACCATCATTGAATTTGAATTTTCATTTCAGTGCTCATTTGTTGAATCCAGTGAAGTTTAACACCTGAAATCAATGTGTATGAATAGTTCATGGAAAGGAGTATGGATTTGGAGCTCATGATCTCCCAGTTAGTGGAGTTTTTGAAGTTGAACCAAGAAGCTGCCCTGGATTTATTTACCGGTCTTCTATCCCATTGGGCTACATAAGTATGCCTCCCTCTGAGTTCCGGACATTTATTGAGACTACAGCTTCTGAGTACCATGGAGATACATATAATCTCATCTCCAAGAATTGCAACCATTTTACAAATGATATTGCATGGAGATTGACTGGCAAACATATCCCTGGGTGGGTGAATCGGCTAGCACGGTTAGGTACAAAGAATTCTTCCTATTTTTGATGTTCCAATTCCTATAATGCATTACAAGTGTGTAGTACCAGCTAACATATATGAAGTTGCAATTAAAAAATAAATGTCCTCGAGGGGACATCCCAGTTGGTTTGGAAGCAAGAGGTCAAGGCTTCTATCCCCTCAAACCAATCTTGGAGGGGGATAAGTTTGGTGGGATTGGCCGATGAGGTGGTGTGCATGATTACTTATAAAAGAGCATATAATGCAAAGATAAACATATTCATCTACATCTAATGTTTATCCTGCATCAGTGATTAATCTTATATGTTTGTACTAATACCATATTACTATTTTTTTTTCCATTTTAAAAGAAATAGCGTATATCATGTATCTGCGGTTAATCTTTTTTTTTTTTTTTTTTTTGTGTATATGCTTCTACTGATTCCACTTTATTTGATCTGTACTTTCCTAGATTTTAGGAGAAACAGCCTTAAGTTGTAATAATCGAAGTCAACTTTTCTTTTTTAAAAAATGGTTATGTATCAGTTTTAATTTTTTTTCCCTACAAGCTGAACTCAGTGAAAATTTAACTGAATGGGTCTCATGTTCACCAAATTTCAGGTGCTTTGTGCGGTTGTCTTCTTCCTGAAAGCCTTCAAGCGACTACTGTTAAGGAGCTGCCTGAATACCACGAATGTACAGGTTAGTGTCTCATTTCATGAATTCCTTTTCTTAGCAATATGGCTTAACTTAATGCACTGTACCTTTATGATTACTGCCTATTTTTAACATTAGCAATCGTTGCTTTTTTGAGTGGTTCCTTCCTGAAGAAGATGGAAGTGAGTCTGTGTCAACCGCAACACCCCGTGGGTCAACCGAAATTGATGATAATGATCAAGAGAAGCTCCTGTTGTCACCACCATCAGCTGGCAGTGGGGAAGTGGCTTTTGTCAGAGAGGAACTGTTCTTCTAATATTTATTGATTACTGGTTCTTGGAATGTAGTACCTGCATCCCATTTTTTTTGGAGGACAAGTTGCCAGAAAGGATTTACAATCAGTTGTACGTGTGATTGCTCGCTGGAATGTATGTTTTTGTCTTGCAATTTATCCATTTTTGAATCATTTTTCCTTCTCTCCCCCATTCTTTTGTTTGGCCTGTCAGAAGAATTTGAATTTGGAACTAGCAAATAGGAGGTTGTAATTGGTGAATTGTATGATTACTTGGTGCTTCTGCTTAGTACAATCATCTTAGTGTTTGATGTAGGAATGTATCTCCTTTCTGATGTTATATATAATTGATTGCGAGATTGGAGGCATTTGAAGAACTAGAAATTTAGAAAGATTTATGTAATCGATCCTACTTAATGGGAAAATACTATTGTTTGTTTGTAAATTGGTTGTGATAATTCAAAGTCTGTGGCGTGTCCTCCAACCCTTAAAGCAGTAACAGGATAATAAAATTTCATGAGTTGGAATTTGATTTTGCATCAGTATGAGTAAAACATAGCATAGCCATTAGGCATCCGAATTGCCAAGTTAATGTAACTTGCTAATTTCAAATAGAAGGTTGATAATGCAAATATATGTTCTTATAGATAAACGAACACAGATTCCTCCTTAAGTGAAACAGTTCAACAAATACCAAATATGCTGACTGATGATAGGATATGCATGGACTAAGGTAACACTATACCATGTATAACCACACCCAGAACCATTAAGAGCCACTAAGATTCCTTCCTTGCAACTGTGAAATAATTTTTCGCCCTTCACTTTTCTGCTCTTCCGATGGATAGCTCAAGATTTGCATCCGTCAAGACCGAGTTTAGATGTTAGCCAAGTACAGACCTCATCCATCTCTTCGGGGATGGTGTAGTGGCCAAGGCTACCAGTCGAACAAAGTATTCAAAATTTTAATGATAAAAATATATCAAAATTATATACAAAAGTTCTACTGGGATTACATACCCACTGTATGCTTTGAAGGACACATCCTGAAATCCGTTTGAAGTCAAGCCTTGAGAGGATTTCTCACCAAATTTATACTGAACCACATCATCACCTGCAATCCAGTCCAAAATCAATTCGTCAAAACTTGCAGCTTACTTCAACAATACTGACAATGAAAATTCCAGTGCTTAAACTTAAGCAACTCCTCAATGATGCAAGGCTGGATAAGTGACCATGAACTGCTGGTAAAACTTCTAGAGCAATTGATGACAATCATTGGAAAATTCCTTGAGCAAATGGCCAGAAGTAAATATAGAAAGGACAAAAAGTTATTGCGGCAGAACACACCAGATGTATTATCACACAATATGTCTAAAACTCGTGTTTAAGGTGGTGACAATACAGATAATCATAGTTATTTGAGGTTCAAATAATTGATTAACAATAACAAGAGAATGGGCTAAGGATAAGTTTCTACCAGTGTCAAAATACTGCCTATTGGAAGCCTAATTTCTGACCCCCCGTGTAAGCTAATTTTTTCGTACTTGGCATTTAGCATATTCAGGTTTGCCCAATTAGTTTCTCAAGTAACAAACAATTGAAACAGGAAACAGAAAAATGAAAGTAATAAATAAGAAAGCAGATCAACTCATTTAGCCTACATTGACTGTTGCAATTAGGTTTTGCCTTGTAGAAAATAGAGCTACATTACGAACCAAGATGTCGTTTTTGGATCTCTAATTTTAGTGACCTGAAAAGCACTTCACATTCTGTCCTTGCATTCTAATGCATAGTTTAGTTAAAATTCTGCTCAGACCTGGCTCTGAGTGGCCAAGATCTAAGCTTGTACATCAAACAAGTGATCCAGTGGAACAACAAAACTAGCTGAATAGTCTGTTCATGTGCCATCTTGGCCATGTCAAACTAATTCAAATGCATTCTGTTTATGAGTCACCCGGTCCTATTCCTATCCCCATACCAAAGAAGACAGGTATATGTTGAAGGCAATGATAAGATACCAGCTCCCTTGAATGAAGATACATTTTAACACAAAAAAATATGTGAGATAAATATAAATACCTTTTCCATGACACAGCAAAATGGGCAAGGACACAGCACGTCTTCCAGCTTCATTATCTCCTCCTACTTTGTTCTTCAAGGTCCTGGAAATGAATATAACTTATGATGGGCACTAAGAAAAAAAGGAAAGAATAGACAGACAGTTTCAAACTGAAGTTAATTTATGAAGGCAAACTTTGCGCAAGGAAGCCAGCCACTTAGTCCCACAACAGCACTCAAGTTGGAAGGGTACAGATTGCCATTCCCATATTTCCCATGGGCAAAGCAGGTCGCAGAGTACAGCGAGGTCGCTGCTCCCATACTGAAGCCTCCAACACCAAGTTTAACTGGACGAGAAAAATCAAGATGATACCATATCTATAAAGCACAAGTTAAGCTTTTAATTTAACTTCAGGGAAATTAGTACATTGCATGGCAAGAAAATAAATCCAAAGAGATCCTCACTGCATTTAAAAATAAGTTAATAACTTAAAATAGATTCGGAGCAAAAAATCTGGACAATAATATATAATGCACAAGACTCATAAGGAACACTATGAAAAAGCCTCTCTTTTAAAGTTATTTGTAAAGACAATGCAGTCATGTTACATCCAAGGGAATCTTCCTCTCAGTTTATTATGCAACTTAAGAAGCAGAAACCCATAAAGAATCATACACTATATTACAATATGAAAGCTTGCATGTATTCCTGGATTAAAAAAAATATGAAAAGACAAAACAACTCCTTCGACCTGCAGATTGGAGTAGAGTAAGTAAATTCTGTCTCCAAAGAAGCAGAACACCACATGAAGGAATTTGATATGTTGTAGCAGTTATGAAGTTGAAACTCCATCTAGATAGATGAAATTGAAAAGGTAAGAGTTCAAGTGGCTAGTGCATCATATCAAGTTTTCCATCATACATTTATCACCAATCACAGTGCTCAAAGGCTTCAACACTCAAAATATTTATGAGAAACTTTTCAAATTGATAAAGGATCGCAACAGGCACAGTTCATCACATACTAAAAATCAGAAACTGGAAACTTACTGTCAGCAGGCTCTGTTGACAATAAATTCACAACATGTGCTGCTGCAGCATCTAAACCCTCTAAGTCATCAGGAGCATCTTCCGAAAGGTCTCCCACATCAAACCCTGATTTACATCACATTAGCATTTCTGATATTTTAAAAATTTAAAGTTTCAAATTAAAAATAAATAAATAAATAAAATAAAAAATAAAAAATAAAAAAACTTATAAACTGAAACATGTGTGTTTTCTTGATTTTAAAAAAATAAACAAACAAAACATGAATAACGATAGAACAGACAGCTGTTCTTACAAGCAGTGGATGGAAAGCCGCCAAATATTGTCATTGGTTGAGTAGGGGCAGTTGGGCAAATCCATTTAATCTACATTAGCATCAAATAATTAGAACCATAAATAAGCCGAGTAAATGCTCCTAAATAATGTGAATGTCAAACATTCTTACATTTGGAAGAGGAAGGGTCTCAAGGAGCTGGGACCAACTGCCACAAGATCAAAGGATAAATGAGGATCAAGTGGCTATTGCATTAATTTCAAAGGCTTTTGCACATCAATTGGAATTGAGTCATCTGGATGAGTATTGTATTTCCTTTTCTCTTCTTCTTGTATGTATGGCGCATATATATATATATATATATATGGGCGCACGCAAACACAGAGAGTTCTTCTCTCCTGCAGGCGTCCACATGAAAATTTTTGAGGGGACAAACGAGAAAGTACATGTACCTTCTCAAGTTGTGGAAAAAAAAAAGAGAAAGTACGTGTACTTTCTCGCCTGTCCGCACGAAATTTTTGTACAGACATCTGCACCTAAGAAAAAACTAGATAGCAAGTGAAGATTCCATTCATACTAGTTTGATTAGTAACAGCATTAGTGAACTTGAAAGATCATGTTGAATTGTGTTTCATCAACCAGCATTTGGTTTCAGCAAAACCTTAGCGTTCAATTGGTTTCAAATCAGAACCAACACAAAAACAAAATACAAAAGAGAGAGAGAGAGGCATCTTCTACCATTGTGCAACGCTAGAACTGTCACCACATACTTAACCAAAAACAATGACCTCCATCCAGTTATTAGAAAGGATATAACTCAAACAATAACAAAAGGAAAATTAGATATATTTTCCAATATAATTGTCAGGAAACTAGTAAAATTAAAAACAACGATCTTAAATTTATGCAAACAAATAGTTGAAAGACTGTTAAAAAAAGCAACAAAAAAATTACCTTGAACCATTATCACCAAGGCCATGAAGCCAAACCACAGTAGCTTGGTGTTTACCTTTGGGCCTGACCACATAGGTCCTTCCGAACTCAAGTGCTCTTCTAACAGTTTTACCCCCTGAAATGGAGTTTCCGTACAAAAAAATGGTGAATAATATCATATACATGGCAAAAACTCATACCAACCTTCATGAATAGAAGATCCAGAGACAGAGCAGTAAATAAGAACCAAAAGACAAACGCAACTAAGGAAAGAGCTCCCTTATAAAGGTCAATTATATCAAACTGTAGCTAATGAAACAAACTTAACAAAGGAAATAAGCTAACCAGAACCCATGGATGGCCCTGTAAAGCTCATTTTAACCCTCAAAAGAATATCACCAATGCTGATAAAGTAACCGAGAAGAGCACAGATCCTGCAATAGATACAGACCCAGATCAACATTCCTATTTAAATTTCATAATGTGGGCAAGGATATTTGACAAACCACATTATAATACACAAATTTTACAACCTGCTACTTAAGACACGTTAATTTAATTCAAAATGAAACCCAAAACTCCACAACTACAAAAATTCAGGGGAAGAGAAAAATAATAATATAAATGCATAATCAAAATTGTCTGATAGCTCATTACTAACAATGGCAATTTCAATCAAATAAAATTAAAAAAAAAAAAAAAAAAAACAGTAATAAAATAAATTTAAAATTAAGCGGTACCCTCTTTCAAAAACCTAAAGATTTCAACTTCTATAAAAACCTGTGTGATACGAAACGGGAATTAATGAAGAAATAAAAAAAGTGAGTTTCAGGGTTTAAGACATTACCAGAAGCAGAACACGATTTGATGTGATAACTCCAACTCCAACGAAGCACGAGATGTGTCGCTGCCCAAATTTCGTATGGACTGAGAATTATCTCCTTTCTCTATTGATTTTTGTCGTTTTGTGGAGCTGCTTCTGTTCAACTCACTCACGCGTCGTGTCAGAAGATTCTGGGC
>SKCR01021688.1:0-99061 GCA_019454045.1 Zanthoxylum bungeanum | reverse complement strand
CCCCCCTCCTGCCAAGCCTGCCACGCCCCCCTCCCCTTGTCCCCTTGCTAACTTACTAAATTGCCTTATCAATATTTACAATGGCTTTTTTTTTTTTTTTGGAAAGTTATAAATATTATATACATTACAAAATATATATATTTATATATATTAATTTTAAAATAATTATATAATAATTATAACACCATTTGTCATTTTAATAATTATTTTTTATTTTATAATTTTTTGATTATTTGATTTTTGTTAATAAATATTACAGTTTTCGTATCTATTCATTTATTTTTTTGATTCATTTTTAATTTAATTAATACTACTTATATATTAAAATAATATAATTTAACCAAATAAAATTAAATTATAAAATAAATTTTTTGATAGTCTATTTGTTTAACAAATCTAATATATTTATTAAAAAAACTTAAAAATATATATATAAAGTTAAAAAAATTATAAAATAAAGAATTTAATTAATAAATTAAAATAACTACATATGTTATTTTTATATTTTATATATATCAATATATAAAAATGGGATATATTTTGTTTATTTGAGAAATTGAATTTGTGAGAAAGATGAGGGGTAAAATCGAAATTGTAGGGGAGAGAAAACTTTTCTTCAATGTCAGGGGAGGGGGGAAGATAAGGGCTCTATTTTAAATTGAGTTAAAATAATGAATTTTAATAATAAAAAAAATTATAAGAATTTAAAGTCACAAAATTTAATATAAATGGTTGATCTGAGACTCTCACTTTAATTAACACTATATGGTGAGAATTGTTTTTTTTTTTAAAAATAAAAATTGCATTAGTGAAAATAGAGGAAACGTTGATTCAAGACTTAAATGGCTTAAAGTTATTTTTACATTTTGGGGATCATTATCTTAATATAATATTATAATATAAAAATTTTGGAGCTTTTATTCATTAGCTTATTAGGAGCTATAATAATAATAAAAATACAAAGACCATAGGCGGGCGTCTTACCCATTTATTTGAGGGTCGACCCCGATTTGATTTTGAAATTTTTTTTTTAATTAAGGAACGTAAGAGGGTTTTATTTATTTATTTTTAAAAATAGAAGAGGTTTTTTTTAATGTTATTGTTATATATATATATATATTATATAATTAAATATTTTTAAGCCTCCAGATCGTGCCACGTGGCAACTCACTATTAAATTATAAAATTAAATTAATAAATCTATTAAATAAAAAATATATTGCAATAAAAATACATATTATTATTTTATAAGAACTCTATTATAATAAGAAAATATATTATAATATCATATTAAAATAAGAAATACTACTAAATTATGAAATTAAATTAATAAATCTAGAACTAATAACCTTATTATAATAAGAAAACATATTATATTATCCTATTGAAGAAAAAATACTATTAATTTATAAAATTAAATTAATAAATCTTTTAAATAAAAAACCTATTATAAATTTATAAGAACTATATTATAATAAGAAAACATATTATAATATCCTATTAAAATAAGAAATACTACTAAATTATGAAATAAAATTAATAAATCTAAAAAAAAAAAACTTATTATAATAATAAAATATATTATCTTATTCAATAACTTTTTATAATATCACAGATAATCCGAATATATAATTTAAATATATAAGTTAAACATTTTAAAACTTATCACCGCGTCATGTGGTGTCTCATCTCTACAATTATTTTTTTAATTAAATTAAAAATTTTAAATATCCTTAAAATTATTTTTTATTATTAAATTATAAAATTAAATTAATAAATTATTTTAAATAAGAAACCTATTACAATATAATAAAAATAATATCTTAATAAAGTAAAAAAAATCTATTACTTTAATTAATTAGTATTGTCATTTATTAATTTTTAAAATTAAAATGATAAACTCTTAAAATAAGAAACCTATTACAAAATAAAGTATAATCTCCTAATAAAAAAAAACCTATTATCTTAATTAATTAATATTGTGTTTTATTATTTTTTAAAATTAAAATGATAAACTATTAAAATAGGAAACTTATTACAATAAGAAAACATATTATGATCTCTTATTAAAATAAAAAAATATATGTGACACCTAATTTCTATAATTATTTTTTATTAATTTATAAAATTAAAATAATAAATTATTAGAATAAGGAACCTATTGCAATATAAAAATAGAATATCATATTTATTATAAAATTAAAATATCTTTAAAAATAATTTTTTATTATTAAATTCTAAAATTAAAATAAGAAACTTATTACAATATAAAAACATAATCTCCTCTTAAAATAAGAAACTTATTAATTTAATTAATTGATATTATAATTTATTATTATTAAATTATAAAATCAAAAAACTATTAAAATACTAAATCTTCGGGAAGCGACCCATGAGATCCATGGATATGTTGGCAGTAAATCCGGTCGTCGGACTATCTGAACATGTGCGTACCTGGTACCACATTTTTACCGATTTACAAGACATGATTGGCTTCTAGCAAAACACCGTGCCTACCCAATTCTACAGAAATATTCTTTAAGGAATATATAATCTATAACAGGTGTAGTATATGTAGTATTGCGTTTACGATCCAGTATCATATGTCACATGCAAAGCCTGAGGCTAGAATAGTGTCTGTCCCATACGAAGCATATATCGGATCACAAGCAACTAGTCTATATAATTTGATAATCATGACCTTGTCATATTATCCCGATAGTTGCAACATAATAGAGAACCAGTTATGTATCCATGCGTGATCATCATCTCCATATGACTGAAGTGATACTTCCGTCTTGACATCACACCCAATACACTACGATTCTCAATAAACCCAGAAGAGGCGTACACAGAACCTGTTAAAGTCCCGGACGACCAAAATCAAAGCTTATTGATTGTCGCAAGTATTAGCGATGCAAGTCTCAGGTTAAGACCAAATACACCTACCCTTATGCAGATTCCCATAGACACATAGTCATACTACCAATAGGATTCCGTGGGGTCTATCCAGAGCGAAGCTGTTTTCGTACCATCGGAAAACACAACCTCCTATCACACTTGCATAAGCATCCAATACTTAAATATATGAGAACTATGTTGTTACGCTTCCATAATACGCACAAGTGCAATACTAGTCTATTTCGCATTATCGATGTCCAGTCTCGATAATACTACGACTAGGGATATTTAATGATTAAACCTTCGTGGATTGATATTGTCTCATATCTTATAATCCGGAACTAATCATAAGGACTTTTATCATTTATATATATTCAATTAATCTAATTACAAAAAGATAAAATAACAATGTCCATTGTCACATAGTTAATTTGTACAAAAACCACAATGACTTTTACAAATAGTGACGCTATGGGTCATAATTGTCCAACAGTCCGGATCCAGACCCAGGTAAATATAAACGGGTCCGGATCCGGGTCTACCCGGTCCGGATACCCTTTTTTAATTTATTTTTTAATTTTTAATTTTTAATTATATTATATTATTTTATATTTATATTTGTATTTTGTCAATTTTATTAGTTTTATTTCAATTCTTTTATATTTTTTAATTATATTCTATTATATTGTTATTTATATATGCATATTATTTTGTATTTTTTAATTATATTATAATTTTTTTTTTCCGGACCTGGGTCTATCCGGACTGAATCCGTATGATCCCGGGTCCTGATCCGGATTTATCCAGGTCTTAATTTATTAAACTCGGGTAAATTTGACACAATTAGGGGAGAGACATGAAATTTGAAACTTTCAACCTTTTTGTTAGGATTTGCCACCTCAATAAAATATTACAAAAAAATTAAAACAAAAGAAAATTATGAAGATCTCAATTCACTAGTCTTTCTTGTAAGAATGATACAAACACATGACCATGATGATTTTAAAAAAAGGGAAAAGATATTATATATGGTGTCATAATGTCACAACAACCACCTTCAATTTTTTTTTTTATGTAAATTTAGATGAGCATGTTATAGGGACGAAACTTGTTTTGGTTTTTTTAATTATCTTTATTTATCATCAAAAAGATATCATTTTAATAGTAATTTGTCTCTCTTTTGTATTGATTTAGTGCCTATTTGATATGACTTTTAGACTTTTAGTAGAGGTAAAATAATTTTTTTTAATTCTAAAAGTCATTTTTAAAAATTTTGGTTGTGTTTGCAAATGTATATATTCTATAATTCTTATTAATGAACATCTTGGCTTATTACACACACACTCACAACTATACATGTATCCAATACAAGACTTTACTGGACTACGACTGTACTGTGACTCGATCTGGTGGATTCAGATCATCTAGTGAGTGCCATCAGTATCCATCCTCTCGAGCTCTTCCTCATGTATACTTGCAAAATAAGAAATTGGGAGTGGAGGAGGGGTTAGATCGTTTGAACGATCTAGTGAGTGTACAGTTTAAAACGAAAACTGATTATTTCTGAAAATTCATGGTTCTAAAAATCGAAAATCCTCTCAAAAAATAACCTTTTCTGAAATCTCTTTCTTATCTGAAAATACAACTCTTTTTGCAAAACTACTCTGGAAATCTTTTCTGAAAACTCTTTCATAAAACTTATCTTTTCTTAAAATTTTGTTTTTGGAAATCCGTTTATGAAAATCTATTTCTGAAAAATCTGTATTTGAATATCTGTATCTGAATATATGTATCTGAATATCTGGAGCAAGGGGGCGTTACGTCTCGCCATCTCCCCATACTCAAAATCGAGCGCTTGGGGGCGTCCCCCCATATGCAATTTTCTGGTGGTCTTGGGGCATTACGTCTGACCGTCCTCCAAGCCAGAAATCTGGAGCCTGGGGTGCGGATCTATGCTACCTGACCGGCGTAAACACACACGTATAACGCAAGCGTACGTATCGTTCAAGTAGTATAAAAAGTATCGATCCCACGAGGACTTAATACCTAAGTTATTAATTTTATGAGGTCAAATTATTACTAGTATCTAACAGGTTGTTTAATTGATTTGAAATGACGACGATTCTAAATTTAAAGACAAGTAAATAAAATTGTTCGAAAGTAGATTTTAAGAAAATTCAATATTAAAAACTATCTAGGGTTGTAATTTCTTTTAATATCATTTTAAAGATGAAGTGGTAAACTTATAGTTGGGTAAAATATTGATTTATTAACCTGGAACACTAAATTATGTAAAAGCCTCTTCCGATGGTCAATTACAAATACCTAGTATAATCCAATTGAACCATATGTTTATGTCAACCAAATTACCTAGATTTATTAAGATTAAGTTCTAATTATGGCTACCACCGCCCGACAGGTATATTTCTATCCTGTAAGGAAATCTATTAAAGGGTTATCTAACCTCAAGGAAGATCGTGGGCTATTGAGTCTGAGGTCTTAAACTTAAAATCCCTATGTCTAGTTCATTTTAAGTTTACCTAATCAAATTTATTAATGGCCAGTTAATTAAAAAGCATTAAGATTAAGACTCAATAAATAAATCTTTATATTACTCAAACTTTAATTTAACCCCTTATAAACCGGTGATATTTAAAAGTCATCACAACCCCAGATAACTTATTTAGTTACAACACATAACTAGGGCTGGTAAAATAAAAGACATAAAATGCTGAAAAGTAATTGTGGTAAAGTAAATACTGAAAGGTAAATTACAATAAAATAAATACTAAGGTAAAAGGAATTACTTTTACTACTACTAATTTAGATATCTCCCATAAAATAATATATAAACTTGTGATAATATTACCAACCGACCAATCTGGCGGTATCCTTGATTAAGTCAAATTAAGTCCAACCAGCCATAAAGGCGGTAATATTTGTCCATAAACCAGCCATAAAGGCGGAACCAAAATTAAATTACCAACCGACCAATCTAGCGGTATCCTTGATTAGTCAGTTTTAAACCATATTAAAATTAAATTACCAACCGACCAATATAGCGGTATCCTTGATTAGTCAGGTTTTAAATAGTGAATATATTATTTTTAAGGGAGATTAATCTAAATAGCAATAGTAAAAGAATTACCTTTCACCCTAGCTGGGGAAGTTACCTCCTCATGTGAATAGTAAAAACTGTAAAAAGTAAAGAAAGTAAATTACTATTATTACAAAAAGTAATTAAAATTATTACAAAAGTAAAAACTAAAAATTAAAACGAAACTTAGAGAGAGAAGAACTCCCTATTTACATAAAAGAAATGGGAGAGAATGGTACAACAAATTCTGAAATCTCGAGCTCAATTTATAGGCGCGGGTAGGCTTCCAGCGTCGCGACGCCAAGGGCTTTGGCGTCGCTACGCTAGAACAGGAATCGTGGCATGCTCTCGGCTTGACACGTTGCGAGGCGGCTAAGAGGATAAGACGACACGTGGCGTGGCGGCTAAGAGCTCAATTATTATGCTGACGTGGCGATGACGTGGCAAGGCGGCTGAGATCAATTGTCGGCACCGTAGGATTGCGACACGTGTCACGGCGTGATTGGCTGATGCTGACGTGGCATGTTGACTCGGTTAACCATCTGATGTGGACGATGACGTGGCACGACGCGTGGCATAGTTGACCGATGACGTGGTGATGACATGGATGACACGTGGCACACGTGGCAATTGAGAGTGTCGGCACCGTAGGATGATGACACGTGGCACGGTGTACGTTAGCATCTCGTCTTTGATGGTGACACGTGTCACGGAGCATTTTAGCAAAGTCAAACTTCTTAAATTCTGACCCGTTGACCCGGCGCACGTTAGCAGATCTGGTGCAAGTTAGGCGTCGCGACGCTGATGACTTGGGCGTCGCGACGCGGACAATTTACCGAAATGCCCCTTTTTGCCAATTTTTCCTGTTTTGCTCCAAATCACCTCCAGAATGTCCTGAAACTTTATTTATCTACAAAATAACACAAACACATCAAAATATTCACATAACTCAAGAAACTATACAATATATTAGGTTAAATGAGTGGGAAATAGTGATAGATTTATCACTCATCACTACCCTCCAGACTATGAATCTGAGATCTAAGGACATCTGTCATTCCTAGTCCTGAACTGCGTGTGCACACGATATCTGTATCCGTCAATTCCATGTCAATATCAAGTTACAATTGAGGTGGGTTTTTCTCTCATGCCTCGAAAAATCATAAAACTCAAGCTTTGAAAATCAATCTTTCTAAAATACCATCATTCATAAAACAACCGTAGTAAAACTTATATTTCAGAAACAGGCTCTTCCTTAAAACAACTGAAATTAAATCTGGCTAACGCCCTATGTGCTTAAAAAGCAAGCCCGGTATCAAAACATATAAGTAAATGGAGTTAAAGAGAAGGGTCCACTCACTAATTTGAAATCTGGCTGACTTCGCCTTGCCGAAGGAAATTGCGGTACCTGCGACGATCTATAATTGATAAACATTATCAGAATATAGGTTGTGAGATTTCTTAATTTAAGCAATTTCTATCACTACACGACGTATCATGTCTGTGTCATGATGCAATGTATGTATGTGAGCTGATGCGAGACTCGTAGGGTGGCCTCTAACATGCTAGGGTGAAATTGGAATGAACTAAAACTGGTAATGGGGACATTCTAGTCACACGTCGCGACGCTGTCCCTTAAGCGTCACGACGCTCACACATGCAACTAACCAGTGAGCATCATCTACTTCTGCGTCGGGACGCAAGGGTTGGGCGTTGCGACTCCTACACGCGTCGCGACGCTATGTTCTGAGAGTCGCGACGTCCCCCAAATAGAACTAGGCAGTGAGCTTCCTCTATTATCCGCGTCGCGACGCTATCCCTTGGTTTCGTGATGCTCACCCGAACTAGACTTATTATCGGCGTCGCGATACTAGCTCTTACGCGACATGATGTTAGACTTATTTCAAGCCATCATTCATTTCTCCATAGCCAAATCCCAAATGCAATTCCAACACCATCATACTAACATCTTACTTAGACAATTACAACATCCCCCAAACAGAACGAGACAATGAGCTTCCTTTGTTATCCGCGTCGCGATGCTCACCCGAACTGGACTGAACGTGGAGCAACTTCAAGCTCGGCGTCGCGACGTTGGACTGATTTTAGGTCATCATTCATTTCTCCATAGCCAAATCCCAAATGCAATTCCAACACCAACATACTAACACCTTATTTAGAAAATTATCTAAACACAATCTTCGATCACATTCATACACACAAGAACTTCCTTATATGTTAATACTATCACAACACCTTCCAAAATGCATGCTAACAATGTTCTTAATGCTAATTAAGCAAAACTAAACCTTAGGGTTTACAAGGTGGAATTGGGAGTTTTAATTCCTTTGCTCTCAATTGAAAATTGAGAAGATAGAAAGAGAAAGGAAACTTACCAAGCTTGGAATGAAGCTTGAATGGATCAAAATGACTTGAAGAAATGAAGATGAGAAGAAAAATTGGCATGAGAATGCTCCCATAAGCCCTTCACATTTTTGGCTTGTGAAGATGAAGGAATAGTGCCCTTTTTTTTTGTATATAGACAAATAAGCTGATTTTTATTTTGAAATGGATGGCTAGGATTGAGCCACATCACCCCAAATCTAGGTCATTCCCGAATTTTACTGCAGCAGTCAAGATAATTTTGATTTTTGACCTTTTTCTGGTTCAAATTTGGATATATATCCAACTCGAAAGTTTTAGGTCTCAGTCTTAACTTTTCGAAGATATAAAGTTCATAAAAATCGGAGATCGTATGAAAAAGTTATGACCCAAATACCATAGACTGTCCAGATTTAATCTTGGGATGAATTTCGTATTGGAACTGCGAGGAATTTGCCGAAAGTCCAAAAAGTCATTTCATGAATGTATACGTGTTCAAACACGATTTACATCATGTATCATACATCCATAACGTAATAGTCGTCAAAATTATCGGGGTGTTACATAGACATTGGAGAAGTTTCTCCGAAGTCTTGGACATTTTAACTAAAACTTTTTGGTTCATTTTAATAAATGACATAATTTTTTGACTAATTTTATTAATTTCCTAAATTAAATAGTCGACCATTGAAATGGAAATAAGGCAAGGACAAGGAGACTCATTATATTTTTGTTATTTTTATATGATAAGGACTTCATTGATATATTCTTTTTATGTACTTTCGTTTCAGTAAACGTCAACAGAATGAAGTGCCTGCCCCCACATGTGAAATTACTTGAAAGCCCATTCAAATCAAATTAATTTTTGGCATTTTCTTCTGGTAGAGTCCAGAAATTTATGATAAAAATTTTATTAGACCAACCTATATTATTTTATTATGACGCGGCTCAGATTTATATTTATATAAAAATTTATGTACTTTTACTAATATATTGAGAGATACATCTACCTCATCTATATTCATATCAGAATTGACATTGAAAATGACATCATATTTTAATCATTTTATGAAAGTGTCCCAATTAAATTTTAAAAATATACTAATGACCTAACTAATTTAAAATTTTTTTAACTAGTGTTTACTCTAGAAATAGAATTATTTGAAATTTATTTAGTTATTTTGATTTTAAAAAAAATAGATTACCTATTACCCCGTATTAAATAAGTAGTAATTCACCGAAACAAAGAAAAAAATTAGTATAATACAACAAAATTAGATTTTTCTTTCATATTTTTTTCTTAAAAAACAAACTAATATAAGTATAATTTAGATTTAAATCTTTCAAATCCTTCATCTTCAAACTTTACAAGTAACAAAAAATAAGAACTCTAAATTTTTCATATAATCTCACTGGATACCGATTCATCATTCTTGTTGTTATTTCATCACCATCCAACATGACAACATGGACTGTCCAAAGCATATATGGAGTATAATAATCTTTATGAAATGATTAGGGGTTAATTCTAAAGATAGTGAAAGTTCAAAATTATTATAATATTTTTTACTTTATCAAACTTCCACCTTAAAATTGTAAAAGTATATAATATTATACTTTCTTTTTGAAATATAAAATTCATTAATAAGTAAAACAATATGATGGTATAATATATGATCATATAGCTCAATAACAATACTTACGAAAAAACTATAACTCAAGTTAGTTACAACACATCCTGACAATGTACACTTTATACATTATTCAATTAAAACTCAAAAACATACTTAAATCTACTAGGGTCATAGAAAAGAATTTAGGATTAAGTTTGCATAGAAGAGGGAAGGAAAGATGCCTCCAATGGCAGTGGCTTTGAGTAAAAGGCTTAAGAATTAATTGTCAGATCCTGGATTTGAGTCCAGTGGGTGTATTTATTGTAAGAGTTCATGACAGCCGAAGATTTTACTTACTTCGCCTACACCCAAGTCTGGTGGTTTGGCGGTGGGATTTCCAACATTTCTAAAAAAGGGGAAAGGTAAGAGAGAAGGTATAATTTTACACTTAAACATTAGTATATAGTTGGATTTCATCTAGAAATTACTTGTAAAGATAACTTTGCCCCATTCAATGATGGAAATATTAATTATCGAATTTTTTCATAAAACATGACAAAAAAAAAACTAATTCAAAATAACGATTTTACCCATTTAGTAAAATTTTACCAACAAGGTAACACACATAAATATAAATTTTTTTTTAAAAACTTGTTAATGGCTGGTTTTCGTTCCAAAGGTAATATGAGAAATTAACCCCTCGAACAAACCTCCCCTAATAATGAATTTATTTGGTTAGCAGGGAATCAAAACAAACTTAGCAGACAAACAAGATAAACACAGAGTTTACGTGGTTCGGCGGAGAGTGGTTTCAACCAACGTCCACGAGAGAAAGAGATTGTATTTTATTACTATTCGGGATCAAGACCGACCTGAGCTATAACGGGGAAATGAAATATCTCAGTGATAATACACCTCGGGTCTTACACTTGTCCAGTACAACTCACTCATTTGGTAAGGTAACCGACCATTTTTCTTTCTCTATCACTATTTTTTAAGCTCTTAACTTTTTACAAGTTGTGAGATGCGAAATTTGCTAACCCTTGAATCTGAATCTTCAACCTCTTTATATAGGCTTCCAAATTCATTATTCCACTGCCAATGAAGTCTTCTATCATTGCCATCGTAACTCTCCTTAACTACATTTAAATGCGCCAATCAGAACAACCCATTTCACTATCACTACACCGCCTATGGCGACTCTGCTTTGCCACCTCCCAGCACTGTATCAACTTATGGAAGTTGGAAAGACTACTTCCATTAAGGACCGTTGCTTTCCACAATCATCATTAGTCTTCTAGAAGATTATCCTCTCAACTAGGCCATACGTTATATGGCTTCAATATTGGTCGGTCTAGGATCTCATCTTTATTTTAAGAGTCAGCACACCGAGGCAGATGATACTATAAAAGTCTTCCTTCAACACTCTTAATTAGGTCGAGTTTCACTGTCAAAAATATTGGGGCAGATGTGGAACCTCTAGGGTCAGACCTGTGCCCCGCGCAGTAGAAATAGGTATAATTTGTAGATATCTAGTATGTGTGTATATTAAAAATATCTTATAAAAAACTAAATTCCTTTACGAGTCCATAGGGAAAATGGGGACCAAATTGGAGTCCGAAAACTCCAGAACGGAGAAAATGAAGTTTCAACGCTTATGAGCATCAGCTCTCGGCATGTCACGACGCCCAATCTGTGAGAGCTGGGCGTCGCGACGCCCAAGAGTTACCGTCGCGACGCCTGCAGCTTTGAAAGTTGAGTGTCGCGATGCCGCCCTATATAAAATTTTGGCAGTGAGCAAATTTTCCTTCAAATCAATTCTAAAAACTTCCAATTTTCTCCAAATACTTCAATACACCTAAAATCCAATTTTAACATCAAAACCAACATCAACACATGTTATACAAAAAATATACGTGTATTCTAAATACATATATGCATTAGTTTGAATCAAAATAGAAACCAAATTAGAATCACACAATGAAATGATTCATGAACAATTCTAGGTCACTCAAAGATGGTCAAGTGATTCTAGAATGGTAGCCATAGCTCTAAGCTTTAATCTAGAGTTCCAAACTCTTATTAATTGTTCCATGTCCAACATGAACATATTTGACCCAATTACAAACATATTTTGTTTATACTTCCAAAGCTACCATACACAATTCATTAGCCTAATTTCAACTTCAAGCTATGTTTTTATGCATCCAATACATAATTCAGCACTATATGTTTCACTAATGAAAACTCACTAATGAAAAACATAAATTTGGAGAAGATCAAACTTACCTAGCAAGCTTGATACAAAGATCTTTTCTACTTCTCCTCGTTGAAATGTTGTGAAGAACTTCCACAGTTAGCAAGATTGACTCCAAGATCCAATCTTGATTTCAGTGATAGCAAGCTTCACTCCAAGATCCAATCTTGATTTCTCCTTGTTGAAATGTTGTATAGATCTTCCAAACCTTCTTTAAACACTTCTCTTACTTAGGCTAATTTCTCTAACTCTTGCTTGTTTTAGCTTTCTTAAGCTTGATTAAAACCTTTGCTCAAGCTTGTTATTTATAGAAAAACTAAGGCATTTTTTAATTAATAAAAGTTCTAATCAATTTTTTTATAGGCTTAATCGAATTTGTCCAAATATATAATTAGTTGTGACTAATCATCTTTGTCTACCACTTTGATTTAATCCAATTAAATCAAGATAAAATTTAATTAATGAATTAGTTACATGTCTACCACTTTGATTTAATCTAATTAAATCAAGCCAAATACACCTATTATTACATATTTGTAATTGCCAAAATATCCTCAAATGGTAGAGATATTTATGAAATTACGACAAAGTCCTTGTGTAATTTTGGATTAATCCAATTGGGTCAATGTTATCCAATAACACTTAATTTTGGTTGATAATTATAATATTGAATATTATTTCTTATAAAAAATTATCGGCTACCCAAGTGCTCAACGAGTATACTTCATATTTTGGAACCCTCTAAGTTCAGACACGTTCGTCATATCAACCTAACTTATATGTACACAATTCGGCCACCTCCGAATTCATGAAGAACATGTACGATATTTCCGAACTATACAAATCGAGGTCATCATTTATGTTTATCGATCCCTCCATCGTAGGATATCCGTGTTGTGCGTAGGAAACATAGATTACACCGCCAAGTTTCCGAGGTGCACATCCCATGTTGACATGTCCACGATTTTTTATAACTAATCAAAAATCATTGCTGATATATGGGATCCACCATAGGTGATCGGCTTTGGCCAAAGTCTTAAGAATCATGACTTACTCACATAGATACCTAAACCCCTTATGGTATATATACGGGCCGATGGATCTTATCTTGATACACACTTGATTAACGAGTGCATCTGTCCACACCTAATGAACATCTAACAGTTAGACTATGAAAGGTCTCTGACATATATGGAGTCAAAGTGTGGAGGATCACACATAAAATCAATGCTATCATATAGTTAAAGGATCACATATGCTACTCGACTCGAGGAGATTCTTACTAATGGTGGTATATACTTCCAACTATTAGGAATCATCTATGAGTCATTCATTATTCTCTCCAATGAACACCCACATGTCTAAAACTCATGGTACATCGGGTTCAACCATTGGAACTTCAATTCCAATATACGACATGTGCTAGTCTTCTAGGTTATAGGAATTCGATTGTATTCCAAAACCAACGACTATGAATATTTACTTTAAGAATAGTTTATAATAGTAATACTATCCCAATGTTGGACGACCTAGTGTCAAATATTACTACATGACTATTCTAAGGTCGATGTCATTTTCAGCATATTTATATATATCAATCTAATATGCATAATGACATTATCGTTAATGAGGTTTGAAATGAAAATATAGTATTTTTATTAATAAATAATAAAATATAATATACGATACATTATTCGGATTGGCGCTCCAAGCACCAACGCCAACAAAAAAACCTACCAGATCGGGTTTCACCAAACTCTTAGAAAACCCCAAATCAACATCCTTCAAGTGGTCGAGTCAGTTTCCCAACTTACTTCAATACCAACAAGTTATGTCTTTGGGAGAACCCCTCTACACCATGACTTTGGATTCCTCCATCAAATCCCTTCTATCTCTCCAGGCCCGTGGTCATTTATCATCCATTTATGCCTAAGTACAATACTATTCTACCACTACTCGGTACTTGAACCTTCATCAGGGTGAAAAAACCATCATCAACATTTGTCCCGTATTTCTCGGTATCAATGAGTTGATGAGTTGATGTTGGGAACTTTATACAAGATGGTGGTGTAGATAGATAAAAACTAAACCATGTCCCCAGGTTGTTACTCCTTGAAAATGCTATACCACCACAACTCTTCCCAGGTTCACATTCCTCAGGCTAGCTGTTCTGTACACTGCCAAAGATGCCATTTTTATGACGATTGTTTTTCTTTTACTACCATTTAAAAAGGCATTCCTAGGTTTCTGAATTGTCCATAGGAATATGTGATGGCATAATGGTCTTCCTTAAAAGCCCATCACATCCATCAAATCACTTTCTTTCTACCTCTCATCCGTGCCAAGTTTGCGTAACCATGATTCACACGCCAAAACTCGTGTGGCTTGGATGAATTGAACTCGTGGCTCTCATCCGAACCTCTGATATAAACATGAAGGCAGTGATTGACCCCACACATGTCATCAATCCATAATTCTTATCCCAAATCAATGATCAAGATCTGCCCCAGCCGCATTTTTAAAGGGTGTAGGCTTTTATGGCGAAAATCCGATAACGCAGCGGAATAGTGGAAAATCAAAATTTTCCGATTTCAAAATTTTTCTTGAATCAATTAAATAAATTTATTTATTTAATTATCTAATTATCAAATTCTGAAAAATTACACAAGAGATCAAATTTCTTAGTAATTACCGAATTGTCCCATAACTTTACAAATTGATCATTTTAGTCCAAAAATTGTCAAATACAATTTTGGATGATTCTAAATCATTTCTAAAATATTTTTCAACATATCCAATACATCAAAATCAGATTTCACATAAATCCCCAATTTTAAGCCTAATGCCGAGAGCACCCCAAAATTTTCAATTAATTACAATTTGGTCCATTTTGTTCAAAACATGCCAAGATCAAATCCAATCAACCCAAAAATTTACATGCATCATATACACTCCATAACACATCACATATATGAAACGCCCCAATTTTGGAATGACTCAACAACTCTAGAATGACAACTTGATTTCCAAAGAATCAAAAGTAAGCCTTTGAAACCATTTCAAGCTTACTTACATGCATACATCTTTCATTCAAGTTCACAACCAATTAAACACAAACTATAAGAGTAGAGATAACATCAAAGCATCACAAATTGAAGCAAATAAAAGCATTTCCTTAATCATCACAACTTTAAGATATTTATATTTTAATTAATTTAATCATTTAATAATTAAATAATTATTTAAATATAAATATATTAAATATATGTATTATATGTATTATATTTACATTAAATATCAAATACATATATATTTATGATATTAGTCAAATATCTCAATTTGACAATTAATTTATTTGTATTTGATAAAATCTAACATTAAATGCAAATACACAAAAATTAGGAAATGACTATTAGGTCCCTTCACATGTATTTTTCGTTTAACCTATAAACGACTTATAAATAATCAGTATTATTTATGAATATTGCCCTAGTGCTCTACGAGTATATTTCATTAGTGAGACTCTCTATATTCAAGCATATCCGTTACGAAATCCAATTTCGTGTCCATAATTTACCCATCCGTAAATTATGACGACCACAATAAACTCGCTGAATCATACAGGTTGAGGTCATGGCAAATGTATAATTCCTCCATCACAGGTATCCGGATATATCCCAGAGATATAGATATAAACGTCAAATCTCTATAGGGACTATCCCTTCGACGTCTCTATTAGCAATCAAAAAAAGAACACTTAGAACTCACTTCTAAAGTGTACCACGTGCCCATGGTTTTTATCTGATTGCTAATCATAAATGGACTACATATGCTCTGTGTTGAGTTTTTCTAAGGTCCCAAGATCAAACAAGACATGAAAACATGCGTGAATACATCAACGGGGGTAGCGGAATACTCACATTGATCGGTTGAGTCGATTTGGAGACGATTCGAAGCCAAAAACGCACTGCCTTTGTGCGCCCACTCCAGCAGCCCATGCTCACTGTCTTGGCAGTTTCGGGTCTCAAAACGAAGCTCCAAACTCCGTCGGATGAGTCCCGCCTCATGGGTGAACCTCCCTACCACCTTCGCAAGACTCGTAGTGTGCTAGCACTTGCGGTTTTCACCATGAAAACCCAACTCTTGGCTTCCCTTAGCTCACGTTTTTCTTGATGAAAAACCAGTGAGTTTTGCCCTATTTTGGGCGTGAGAGAGTGGAGAGAATGAGAGAGAAGAAGTTGTGTTTTTTTATTACAAAAACACATTTATATTTATGCCATAATATTTATTAAATTAATAATAAACTTATGACACAAATCATGCAATGGCTTAGAGTGTCAAACACTCAATTTCCATGCATAACCATTGAATGCATTGTACACTATCTCCATGCAATGCATTAGAATTAAATAATGCATAATATGACATGTGTCATGTGGGCCCCACACGTTTCAAATGAAAGTGGGCCCACATGCACTCACGCGTTCGGGTTCGATATTTCCGAAATACCGAACTTACGTCGCGACGTTAATTAAATCGAATTTAAATAAATAATTGCGCCTAGCGAAATTATTATTTACGTCGCTAACGAATTGATTCTAAATTAACTCGTTTGCCCGAATTAAAATCTAATTTTAATTTCGCGTCGAAATCGAATTTCGATTATTATATCGAATATAATAATTTTACGATTAATTCCAAATTAATCGTTCTCTCTCTATACGATATTTTATCCTAAATAAAATATCTCCGTAATTAATCCTAGATTAATTTTCTCTTCTCTCTGTAATCCCAGATTATTCAAGAGTGCGAGTTGTGCGTCATCGGTGGATTATCGGGAAGCGACCCATGAGATCCCCGGATTAATTGGCAGTAAATGCGGTCGTCGGAGTATCCGAATCACGTACGTACCAAGTACTACGTTCTACCGATTTACGAGACAAGGTCGACTCCTAGCAAAGCACCAAGTCTTCCTAATTCTCCGGACATATCCATTTAAGAATATCAAAGATCTGTATCAAGCGTAGTATACAAATGTATTGTGCATATCGGCCCAGTATCGGATAATCACGTGCTAGGGCTGGGGCTGGATAAGTGTCTGCCCCGTCCGAACACATATCGGATGTCTGGTAACTAGTCTCTATAATCGGATATTCATGACCTGGTCATAATATCACGATTGGATGCGCATCACTTAAGAGCACTAATACCGTATCCTACGTGACATCATCTCCACTATGACTGGAGTGACACTTCCGTCTTGACATCACATCCAATACACTACGATTCCTGATAAACCCAGAAGAGGTGAACACAGAACCAGTTAAGATCCCCCAACCACCAAAACCAAAGTTTACCGATTGTCGTAAGTATTAGCGATGCAAGTCTCAGGTTAAGACTATACACACCTACCTTGATTTCGGCCTCCCATAGACACCTAGTCATAATACCAATGGGATTCCGAAGGGTCTATCCAGAGCGAAGCTGTTTCCCGTACCATCGGTGAAACACGACCTCCTATCGCACTTGCACAAGTATCCAATACTTATATATATGAGAACTATGCCGTTGTGCCCTCACAACGCGCACAAGTGCAATACTAGCCTATTCCGCATTATCGATGTCCAGTCTCGATAATACTACGGCTAGGGATATTTAATGATTAATCCTTCGTGGACTGATACTGTCTCATATCATCTCAATCCAGGAACTAATCATAGGGACCTCTCTTCATTTATATATCTATGGTGATCTAATCACAAATGACGAGAGTGCAATTTCCTTGTTACATAGTTAATTTGCTACAACAACACAATGATCTGTGCAAATAGTGACGCTATGGGTCATATTATCCAACAATCTCCCACTTGGCACATAGCCAGTCACTCGAGTGTCTAACACCCGAACTATGTAAGGTTCGCTCAAATTGCTGAGGAAAGGTTTTCGTCAGCGGATTTGTTCGATTATCGTTTGACGCGATTTATACGATCATCACATCGCCACGATGTATGATCCGAACGAATCAGATGATATAGAAGTATATATCTGGATCGTCGATGAGACATTTAATTCCTTAGCTTGTGCTGACTCCTAGCTCAGCTGCTAACAGAACTATATCTAATCTAATTAGATTTATTTTTGATCCAAATGGCTTCTATTGCTGCCTCAGCTGCAGCAATAATCCGCATTTGTTGTTTATTCGGCAACAGTTATCTTGCTTGGAAGATTTCCAGCTCACTGTCCCGTTATTCAAACTTTATAGTACCGCAGTATTTAATCATTTGGAAACTTGCAGTGGTGATCCCAGTCACTTCAAGTTCTCCTTCTCCATAGTTTAAGACAGCATCTTTAGTTCTCAGAGATACTAACAGATGTTCTTAACTTCAATCCAGTGACTATCACTAGGATTGACCCGATTGTGACTCCATATGCTCGAAGCGTATGAGACACCAATACAAGTACATTTTAAATGTACAATTTCCCAGAGAGTGTTAACAACTCCAAATCTATCCAGTAGATCTTTATTCCTTGAATAAAGGTTGTTACTCCCCAGAATTCTACGGAGAATTTCTATGAAAGAATATTTATGAAAGCCAAGCTTTCACCAATTGCTTTATGGGAATTTCACTGTTAGTGCAATCTCCCACTAACCTCCTTATATACACAAGAATTATTTCGTTTTGAGTCGAATCATAAACCATTATGATTATTTCAAAACGTCAGTTCCAAGAACCTTATGCTTGCATTGATCCAAACATTGATCGAATAACCCGCAAACCTTGTTTGTCGGTTATACAAAATCGTCAGGATGTTGTAAACATCCTCCAAAAGGTTTCCTTTTCAGGAAAGCGATTTTGATTTATAACTGACACATTTCATAAATGAAATATACAGTTATTTTCAAGCATTTTCAAAATGGATGTTATACATGGAATCCATTTCGGATTCATGGCACTTTGCCATAACAGGGAGCCGATACCTCGTATCACTTCCTCAAAACGTAGTCGGATGGTACACCACCATAAGATTAACATCTTTATGAGGTGAGATCAGAAACCCATACTCTAGGTTGTTTTCTGACTCTATCCGATTTACGAAGTTCTTGTGTATTTGAAGATTAATGGTATAGTTTCATCATAGATGAACTATTTGTGTTCCATTAAGGACTTCGTGCCTTGAACAGTATTACTCCGATTTTCATCAAGTATCACTATCCTCCCACTGACCACTGCATATCGGTATTCCTCTCAGGAAAACCGCATGGTGAGCAACAATTACATTGTTCTCATGTGGGATTTATAAGTACTATACTTAAGGTTTCCCTTAGGATAACCTATATTGGCACTTATCCAATTTGGGTCCTTAGTTTGGTATCAACCAAACGTTATGCCTGGCATACCCAAATTATCAGGAATGAGAAACCTCGTTTCTTCCCTGTTCATATCCTATATGATATCTGTCAAACAGATTTATATGGAACCTTATTCTAAATAAGTTTTGCACTGTTAATACATACCCTGTTGAAGGAAATAGTAGCTCAGAGCGACTCGTGATAAACCTTATCATATCCAACAAAAATTCGGTTTTTGGTTCGGACACACCGTCTAACTGACGTGTTTCGGGAGGAGTCCTCATATGAAAGAATACCGTACTCTTTCATGTACATATGAAACTTACTGCTTAAGTATTTTCCATTACGGTTTTACCGTGGCGGCATAATACTATAGTCGATCTGTTTTTTTTCTACTTCGTGTCGAAACTATAAAAGTTTCCGATCTGTGTTCTTCAAAAGAAACACATAACCATAACGTGATGTCACATCCGTTAAGGTCACGAAATATTCATGTTAACATCTAGCCTAGCTAGATATGGCCCCACTTACTTCACCATGAATAGGGCTAACAGATCGGTGGCCATTTTACTATTACCAAGTAAATAGTATTTTAGGTATTTAACCTAATAAACTAGATTCGTAGACCTTATTTGAATAGTCAAATCAGTCCTAGTATCCACTCTTAAAAAGTGTGGATATACGAGTCTTGTTTAATTGTGTCCTAGACAACAATGCCACAAATAAGTCTCTATTGATCAAATCAATTTGAGCTATTTATTTGTCATTTTATATGTTTGAGATTTTTCTTTATATTCAAAATATAAATTCTGTTATTTACATCTAATGTATTTTATCTCAGTATCATCTTTATATATAAAACCACTTAGTGTTCTATAATATAAAGGTTTTATCCGCAATGGATTAAACACTGATATAGAGATAATGTCTCTAGTTAAACTAGTTACATAATAACATTTCCTAATTTAAGTACAATACCCAAAGGGTAGTTCCTAAACTTAGGTATCTACGGTCGAAACAGCGACTTTCGTCCCGTTTCCAATTCGCAGAGAAATCTCGGCTTGAAGGCAGTATCCAGCTCACAGGATTCTGAACGTCAATACATATATGTATTATGTACCACACTAAGTATTTAAAATCCAATTTTAATACTAGTAGTGAACATAACTTTGACAAATATTTTAAAGTTAGAGCCTCGCCCTTTCTTTAATTCCTTCGTGTCTTCCATATCCAAATGGTAGTCACTTTGGGATATGTCAATTATCCTTTCAATATTTCACAAACCTTTGGCCTAACCTTGGGTTTCGAAATATCGAAACGATGTGCACCTTGTGCTACATGCCCAATTGCAAACTTTGACTTTTCTCAACTAGAATAGTCAATTAATTGCAACTTTAATACTTTTAAATCTAAAGATATAAGTATATTAATTAAGCACTAAAGTCATCATCACATAAATCTTCCAAAGACTTATGCTCTACTATTTGCTTAATAATGGGCTTAGTCATAATAAGTTATTTTATCAAATGAATTAACCTATTATTAATTCCCAATTGAAAATTAAATCATTTAAAACATTTATCCAAGGATTATATATTTTAAATATTTATCTTTTCAATTCTTTCTTGATTTCAAGAGCTCCAACTATTTAATCAATTTATTAAGGTACTATTTATTATAATGATTACAATAATCCAATTATTTAATCAACTATAATTTTAATATTGATTACTATAATCCCATTATAAAATCAAACTATCATTTAATTCAATTATATTGATTACTATAATCCAATTACAAAATCAACTATATATTGAATGAGTTTGTATATAGTCCAACTATATATAATTTTTTAAAACAACATAAAATATTAGTCCGACTAATACTTTTAATTAATATGACGCAGTAAAATAAAATGAGCGTGGTTTAGCGAGTATTCGAACGAATGTTGCAAATTCAATACTTGCCTCCCACTATTTTTCGTCGAGCCTCTAACCCTCTGTGGAGTACTCGGGAAACCGTGTTTCCTAGTGGGCTAGGATCCTATTAAATAACACACAACCTTGACTTTGGCCAATAAAAATTGTATGCTATTTAACTTAGGTAGATCTCTATGATCAATTGGATCTCATCCAATCCTATCCGGTTAGGTGGACATCCAAGTCCGAAACATATGTATAATGTCAATGTATCCATTACATTTTCCTAACCCTATCCTCCGAATCATCTAGGCCTTGGCTTTGGCAAAAACAAACCTAATGATTCCAGTTAAGCGGGACCCATTGACGAGGAAAGTTTCGTAATCAATGTCATTGGACAAAAAGTGATCTTGACTTTGGCCAATAAACATTCAAACGCACGATTTGGACAAGACACCGTATGCAACAAAACTCTCATGATTCAAGTACATCCTTGATTGACAAAGGTCTTGACTTTGGTCAAAAACAAACCAATGCCAACTTCGGATCTGAACAAGATCATTCAATGGAAGGATTTTTGCTTAATATAGATTGAGGGATTTTCGCGTGCAAATTGGCTACCAATTTAATTATCTTGTTAAGGGTCTCCATCATACACCCTTAAACATGCATTCTAAATACATAATAAAGCGAGTATGAAATAAATAATAATGATATGCGGATGGATACTTAACACATGATCCTAGATCAATCTCTCCCTTTCTCATCAAGCTAGCACTTGTACTACTCTACCCGTTACACTACACTTCTAAAGAAACCTCATATACATAGAGGGGAATAGGTGAGAAGAGAATACAAAGAGAAAGAGAAGGTGATAAGGCTGGACACGCAGGTCCAATTTAATAAATCGAATTTATTACAACAATTTCTAAAATTGCCCACCCATCTAATATCCATCCGATATACATTTCATTCAACACAACCACGTATTCACACACATAAGCATGCTATCAATCAATCTAATCAAATTAATTAATCTGATAATTAAGTGATCATCCAATGTTCAAACAACGATTTGATTTTGTTCGAGTCAAACTCGTTTTTGCGAATAAGTACTCAAAGTACGAATTCATGAATTAAATTAAACTACATCATTAAATCTAATTTAACATGTATTAATACTAATTCACTATTCAATTCAAAATTAAATATTACACTTTTATTAATAAACCTTTTACGATTTAAATTCCAAATTCAATCGCGTCGGGACTCAAAGTCCGATTAACGTCCAACGTCAATAAATTAAGTCTAATGGGCTTCAATTAATTTCTTTAGGCATGGGCTTCGGCAACCAAAGCCCAATAGTGGAATCACCAAAATGCCTTAGAAATCAATTTCGGCCCATTAGGCCCAATTAAACATTAAAGGTTCATTAGTCGCATTTGGGCTTTATGGTTAAGGTTTTGGGCCCAATTGGATCCAATCCATTGGCCTAAACCAAACTTGATAAATCAAGCCCAAAGGCCCAATTACAACAATTCAAGCCCAAATCCAATTAAGCCTAAATAATTAAATTACACTAATCCAATTACGCAATTTAATTACCTAAAGTGCATTACGATGATTAATAACCTAAATTGATATTTCCGAAGCACCAAATTAGTCCAATTAATCATGCTTAATTCATTATCATGTCCAACACACAAATGAAAAATCAAACCCATAAACATGCTTCAATGCTCTCGGCCAAGGAAGGTGATTTTGTGTCCGATTCGGTTTCCATCCAATCGAATCCACAATCGACATTAAATCAACATCCTAAATGATTTCATACACATCCAATGTCACAAAATCAAAATCACCAAGACATTAGGGCATATACACCAATTCGGCCAAGGTAAGATTTTGGGGATTTTTGTTCAACTCAAAATTCAATCAAATTGACTTCAAATTAACATCATCCTTATCATTATAACTCATCCAATGAATTAAAATGAAAAAATTCCAAGAACTCCAATAATCAATACACATTCGGCCAAGGTCATCTATTTGGGGAAAAATAATTCCAAATCATTTTTCAACAAATTGGTCCAACCAAAATGAAATTAAACATGTTATAAGCATACTTAAACAATCAATTTATTCAAATCATGCTCAACAAACATTTACCCAAATTTAAGCCCTACATTTTTCATGCTTGCAACATTAGCTCTTGATGCCATTGTTGAGTTTTTCTAAGGTCCCAAGATCAAACAAGACATGAAAACATGCGTGAATACATCAACGGAGGTAGCGGAATACTCACATTGATCGGTTGAGTCGATTTGGAGACGATTCGAAGCCAAAACGCACTGCCTTTGTGCGCCACTGCAGCAGCCCATGCTCACTGTCTTGGCAATTTCGGGTCTCAAAATGAAGCTCCAAACTCCGTCGGATGAGTCCCGCCTCATGGGTGAACCTCCCTACCACCTTCGCAAGACTCGTAGTGTGCTAGCACTTGCGGTTTTCACCATGAAAACCCAACTCTTGGCTTCCCTTAGCTCACGTTTTTCTTGATGAAAAACCAGTGAGTTTTGCCCTATTTTGGGCGTGAGAGAGTGGAGAGAAATGAGAGAGAAGAAGTTGTGTTTTTTTATTACAAAAACAATTTATATTTATGCCATAATATTTATTAAATTAATAATAAACTTATGACACAAATCATGCAATGGCTTAGAGTGTCAAACACTCAATTTCCATGCATAACCATTGAGTGCATTGTACACTATCTCCATGCAATGCATTAGAATTAAATAATGCATAATATGACATGTGTCATGTGGGCCCCACACGTTTCCAAATGAAAGTGGGCCCACGTGCACTCACGCGTTCGGGTTCGATATTTCCGAAATACCGAACTTACGTCGCGACGTTAATTAAATCGAATAAATAAATAATTGCGCCTAGCGAAATTATTATTTACGTCGCTAACGAATTGATTCTAAATTAACTCGTTTGCCCGAATTAAAATCTAATTTTAATTTCGCGTCGAAATCGAATTTCGATTATTATATCGAATATAATAATTTTACGATTAATTCCAAATTAATCGTTCTCTCTCTATACGATATTTTATCCTAAATAAAATATCTCCGTAATTAATCCTAGATTAATTTTCTCTCTCTTCTGTATAATCCCAGATTATTCAAGAGTGCGAGTTGTGCGTCATCGGTGGATTATCGGGAAGCGACCCATGAGATCCCCGGATTAATTGGCAGTAAATGCGGTCGTCGGAGTATCCGAATCACGTACGTACCAAGTACTACGTTCTACCGATTTACGAGACAAGGTCGACTCCTAGCAAAGCACCAAGTCTTCCCAATTCTCCGGACATATCCATTTAAGTATATCAAAGATCTGTATCAAGCGTAGTATACAAATGTATTGTGCATATCGGCCCAGTATCGGATAATCACGTGCTAGGGCTGGGGGGCTGGATAAGTGTCTGCCCCGTCCGAAACACATATCGGATGTCTGGTAACTAGTCTCTATAATCGGATATTCATGACCTGGTCATAATATCACGATTGGATGCGCATCACTTAAGAGCACTAATACCGTATCCTGCGTGACATCATCTCCACTATGACTGGAGTGACACTTCCGTCTTGACATCACATCCAATACACTACGATTCCTGATAAACCCAGAAGAGGTGAACACAGAACCAGTTAAGATCCCCCAACCACAAAAACCAAAGTTTACCGATTTTCGTAAGTGTTAGCGATGCAAGTCTCAGGTTAAGACTATACACACCTACCTTGATTTCGGCCTCCCATAGACACCTAGTCATAATACCAATGGGATTCCGAAGGGTCTATCCAGAGCGAAGCTGTTTCCCGTACCATCGGTGAAACACGACCTCCTATCGCACTTGCACAAGTATCCAATACTTATATATATGAGAACTATGCCGTTGTGCCCTCACAACGCGCACAAGTGCAATACTAGCCTATTCCGCATTATCGATGTCCAGTCTCGATAAACTACGGCTAGGGATATTTAATGATTAATCGTTCGTGGACTGATACTGTCTATATCATCTCAATCCAGGAACTAATCATAGGGACCTCTCTTCATTTATATATCTATGGTGATCTAATCACAAATGACGAGAGTGCAATTTCCTTGTTACATAGTTAATTTGCTACAACAACACAATGATCTGTGCAATAGTGACGCTATGGGTCATATTATCCAACACTCTGTACACAGAACTGACGAATCTTATCTCGACACACACATGACACCCTGAGGATCTATCCACACCCAACGAACAGACGGAGGTCTGATCTAAATAAATCGGTGACATGACTTCCATCTAAGTGTGAAGGATGTCTCATGTGCCCACAGTGGTATCTCAAGTCGAAGAATCACAAATTCTACTCAACCCGAGAAGATTCTTATTGACGTTGGTGTACCATCCATTAAGAATCTTCGGTGAGTCGTTCAGTGCCTATCCGCTATAAACACCTACATATCTATATGAGTCCCCAAGACTCATGGTTCATTGAGAAATCATTGGAATCATATATTCCAGTATACGACATGTACCGGTCTCAACGGGTTTACTTTATTGAACAAGTAGTGTAAACCTTGACCATGAACTATCTGAGAATGAAAACATCATGATACATCTCAATGTCAGTTGCGACGCTTTTGCAACAGTACCATAACTAATCATCCTAAGGTTAATTACGTCTTTACCATATAAGAAGATATACTATATTATAGAAACTGCTTGAATTATTCATAATAAAACATTTTACAGTAGTATTCTCAAAGAAATACAATCGAAAATTGGCGCTCTGAGCACCAACCCCAACAAAATCTCCCACTTGCTCTAGTGCCAATATCGATTGTATCTAATACCTATCGACTCCACGTGTTTATCAAACAACTTCAGAGGTATGGCCTTTGTTAGCGGGTCTGCTACATTATCTTCACTCGGTACCTTGCACACGACAATATCCCTTCGCGACACAATCTCTCGAATGATGTGGTACTTGCGTTCCACATGCTTCGACTTCTGATGCGCCCTTGGTTCCTTTGCTTGCGCAATGGCTCCAGTATTATCATAGTATAACGGAATCACATTCTCAATACTTGGGACAACTCCCAATTCTTTGATAAAGTTCCTAATCCATACAGCTTCCTTTGCAGCTTCAAAAGCTGTAATGTATTCCATCTCTGTGGTGGAATCTGCTGTTGACCCCTGTTTGGGACTCTTCCAGAAAACTATGCCTCCGTTAAGGGTAAAGACGAATCCAGATGTAGACTTTCTATCATCGGGATCCGATTGGAAGTCGGAATCCGTATACCCGTTAACTTGCAGTTCAATTCCTTCATAAATTATCAACTTATCCTTAGTACCTTTAATATACTTCATGATATGTTTAATGTCCATCCAATGGTTATTTCCTGGATTGGACTGATATCTACTAGTTACGCTAACAACGAAACTGATATCAGACTTAGTACATAACATGGCATACATTATGCTACCCAAACACGAAGCATAAGGTTGGTTAGACATTCCGACCTTCTCATCTTCTGTTTGTGGACTCATCCTTTTGGAAAGATGAATCTCATGTCTGAACGGTATGTTTGCTGTCTTACAGTTACCAAAATTATACCGTTCCAAGATCTTATCTATGTAAGTTGATTGGGATAACCCAATCAGCTTCATTTGTCTATCTCTATAGAGTTTTATCCCTAAAACATAGGAAGCCTCTCTCAGGTCCTTCATGGAGAAATTATTACAGAGGTATGCTTTGACGCCTTGTAACATCCCTTTATCATTCCCAATGATTAGGATGTCATCAACATATAGGACTAAAAACACTACCATGCTCCCACTGGCATTCTGATACACACAGGATTCTTCCGAATTCTTGAGAAAACTAGACGATCTAATAATCTCGTCGAATCAAAGATTCCAAATTCGTGAAGCTTATTTAAGTCCATAAATGGACTTCTTAAGCTTACATACCATACCCGAGTTTTCACTGGACGCAAAACTTTCCGGCTGTTCCATATAAATTTCTTCATCAAGAAATCCATTTAGAAAAGCAGTTTTGACATCCTTTTGCCAAATCTCGTAGTCATGATACGCAACTATAGAAAGCAAAATCCTAATAGACTTAAGCATGGCTACTAGTGAAAAAGTTTCATCGTAGTCGACGCCAGGTCGCTGCGTGTAACCTTTTGCTGCTAGTCGGGCTTTGTAAGTTTCAACCTTACCATCAGGCCCGCGTTTCCTCTTGTAAACCCATTTACAACTGATAGGAACAATTCCTTCGGGAAGCCGAACCAAGTCCCAAACTTGATTCTCATGCATTGAGTCTAACTCTGATTTCATGGCACTTTGCCATTTCACGGAGTCGATGTCCAACATCGATTCTCTATAGGTAAAAAGATCAATCTCTTCAACTAAGAGAACATCGAGTCTCTTTTCTTGTATCAAATACATGCGTTCAGGAGGTCTAGATACCCTTTGTGACCTACAGAGTGTGTGTGTTGAAGGTCATTCATCTATTTGAAATTTAGGTTATTCCATTGGTTCGTTGTTTTCAGGTTGGACTTCGTCAAGTTCAACCTGTCTATGATTACCACATTTTGACAAGAATTCTACTTCTAGAAATCTTACGAAGCGAGCTACGAACACATTTCGATGCTCGGTATCATAGAACATATATCCCCTCGTTTCTGAAGGATATCCAACAAACCTAAACTTTCACCCTCGAGGCGAAAACTTATCTTGCTGAGTCAACCTGACATAGGTAGGACAACCCCAAACCTTAATATAATTAAGATTTGGTCTCCTACCAGTCCTTATCTCATACGGAGTCGTAGGAACAACTTTTTAAGGAATCTTATTCAAAAGATGTGCAGCTGTTAAAAGAGAGTAGCCCTATAAGTAATAGGGCAAATATGTAAAACTCAACATCGATCGGACCATATCCAATAAAGTCTGATTTCTCCTCTCAGACACTCCATTGTGCTGTAGAGTACCTGGAGGAGTATATTGAGCGAGAATCCTATTCTCCTTCATATAATCCATGAACTCACTACTCATATATTCGCCGTCTCAATCAGATCGAAGGCATTTAATATATTGACCAGTCTGTTTTTCTACTTCATTTTGGAACTCTTTGAACTTTTCAAAGGTTTCCGATTTATGTCACATTAAATAGACATAACCGTACCGTGACAGATCATCGGTAAAGGTAACAAAGTACGAATAACCACTGTGAGCAGTTTGACTTATTGGACCACATACATCAGAATGTACGAGTTCCAGTAAGTTAGTGGCACGGTGTCCAACACCTGAAAATGGGGCTTTGGTCATTTTACACTGAGTACACGATTCACAAGTTGGATAGGATTCAATGGTGAGATCTGGTATCAAACCATTCCTAACCATTTGGGTAAGGCGTTTAACACCTATATGACCTAGCCGCATATGC
Source organism: Zanthoxylum bungeanum (assembly GCA_019454045.1). NCBI lineage: Eukaryota > Viridiplantae > Streptophyta > Magnoliopsida > Sapindales > Rutaceae > Zanthoxylum > Zanthoxylum bungeanum. The sequence goes on along the minus strand of SKCR01021688.1, from coordinate 70,033 downwards.
CAAAGTTCAGTATTATTAACAACAGGTAAACTACATTTATTAACTCCAATATTCAAAATATCTTACTTTCCTTCAGCACTTGCAACGAATTGCAAATGTGAACAGGACAAGCAGAATCTAAAATTCAGCTTAATGTAACAGCTTCACAAGCCAAAGAGATATCAATAACTGGAAAAATAAATGTATCTGATGTAGATGCTCTATCATTCCTCAGCTGGGCAATGTAGTCAGGACAGTTCCTTTTCCAGTGCCCGACTTTGCTGCAGTGATGGCATTTGTCATCGGAAGCCCTCTTGGGCTTTGCTATCTTACCTTGCGGTTGAGAACCGAAACCCTTCTTCTTCTTCGCTTTCGTCTTCTTTCCCTTTGACCAGGTCTAGGAAGAAGCAGAAAGTGAAGTAGGTTTCGGAGGGCGAGTCGGTACTCCATTTCTTAAGTCCTCTTCCGTCGTGAGCAGCATCCTATGCAGCTCATGGTAGGTATAGATAATCCCATTCATGTTGAAGTACATCACGAATTGGCGATATGAAGCTGGGAACGAACCAAGAATGACACTCCTACCGAGATTGTCATTCAGAGGGAGATTATGTTGCCTCAGTTGATCGATCAAATCGATCATGTGAAGAACATGCGAGCTCACAGCTTGCCCCTCGTCCAATCGCGCATGGAACAGTTCCATCGCAACTTTGTGAACAACGATTTGTTCCTGGTTTATAAACGATTCTCTCAATCGCATCATCATACTATACGCATCTAACATGCCATAGTATTGTTTCTTGAGTCCCGGTGTTAGCAAACTTAAGATGTATGATTTAACTTTTAAATCATCATCTTTCCAAGCTTGGAAAACTTGGCGTTCCTCCGGTGTTGCGTCCTCAGACACAGCAAGGGGCAGCAGACCCTCAAGAACATATCCCAACTTCTCGGAATCAAGGACAATCCTTAAATCCAAGTCCCAATCGGTGAAGTTCTTAGCGCCTTTGAGTTTTTTCGTATCCAGCATACGCGCAAACTAATTAGATGATGGTGCTGCCATCGCAAATCTATCATATAGATCACGAAAAACGATTAGCAGAAATAAAACAATTTTCATATAATATCAAAAGTATTAACTAGATCATGGATTTTTAATCTAAAAACGCTCATCCCACTAAATCATGCAATACTGTAATCCCTAAACAAAATACAAAGATTTAATAATTAAATTAAATACAAATAGTGAAAGGTGGATCTCATGAATATATTTCAGCTCACAGCAGAGGCACGGTCTCGCCTACGTATATTCATCAGATAGACAACTCATTGTCAATCACTCAATAGTGACTCCTGGGTTTCCGGTCCTGGTCATTTCTCGTTGTGACAGCTTGGGAACGTTCACAAGGAGACGTACCAAGGTTAAACTCGTCAATGATAAACTGAAGCTACTTGCGTAACCATGACAGCTTGGGCACGTTCAGGATTGCGCTTTCGCTTGAATTTATCTAGTATCTAATATACATTCGGCATAAATAAATCTCTATCGGCTACACCCTCACAGTAGAGGCACAGTCTCAGATGTAGTCACAAAAAAATATTCATAAACCGTATTGACAAGACGGACCATGTAATATGCATCAAATACATAATTAATATAAACCTTATTAATTAAGGATTTTCCGCAAAAGATGCTTTTTAATTTATTTAATCAAATTAAATAAATACATGCATGTAACAAGTAAAGAATAAATTAAACATTGAATTTAAAAGGCATAATCATATTAGGGTGGCCAGAATCAGACTCTCTCTGATACCATTTTGTAGGGGTTTTATGGCGAAAATCCGATAACGCAGCGGAATAGTGGAAAATCAAAATTTTCCGATTTCAAAATTTTTCTTGAATCAATTAAATAAATTTATTTATTTAATTATCCAATTATCAAATTCGGAAAAATTACACAAGAGATCAAATTTCTTAGTAATTACCGAATTATCCCATAACTTTGCAAATTGATCATTTTAGTCCAAAAATTGTCAAATACAATTTTGGATGATTCTAAATCATTTCTAAAATATTTTTCAACATATCCAATACATCAAAATTAGATTTCACACAAATCCCCAAATTAAGCCTAATGCCGAGAGCACCCCAAAATTTCCAATTAATTACAATTTGGTCCATTTTGTTCAAAACATACAAGATCAAATCCAATCATTCCAAAAATTTACATGCATCATATACACTCCATACAATATCACATATATGAAACGCCCCAATTTTGGAATGGCTCAACAACTCTAGGATGGCAACTTGATTTCCAAAGAATCAAAAGTAAGCCTTTGAAACCATTTCAAGCTTACTTACATGCATACATCTTTCATTCAAGTTCACAACCAATTAAAAACAAACTATAAGAGTAGAGATAACATCAAAGCATCACAAATTGAAGCTAAGTATGTTAGAAATATTTTCTATGTTGAAAACTTTAAAGAAATACTTACAAAAATAAAGATTTTCAAAGGTTTGTTCTTTAGCCTTCAAGCTTTGCTCTCAACTTTTTTTGTGTTTATTTTTGATGTCTAATGAACTTATGAAACCCTAAAATGAAACAAAAAAAATTTATACCTCAACTTTAAGCTCTTGGCCAAAATTGGTGTATAGGAAAATATATAGATATTATTTTTTGTTTCATTAAAGTAAGCTTTATCAACTTGCAAGTCTAATCATCAAACCATTTAATGAATTTCTTAAATTCAAATAAAGCAACTGAAAGCATTTCCTTAATCATCACAACTTTAAGATATTTATATTTTAATTAATTTAATCATTTAATAATTAAATAATTAATTAAATACAAATATATTAAATATATGTATTATATTTACATTAAATATCAAATACATATATATTTATGATATTAGTCAAATATCTCAATTTGACAATTAATTTATGTGTATTTGATAAAATCTAACATTAAATACAAATACACAAAAATTAGGAAATGACTATTAGGTCACTTCGCATGTATTTTTCGTTTAACATATAAACGACTTATAAATAATCAGTATTATTTATAAATATTGCCCTAGTGCTCTACGAGTATATTCCAGTATACGACATGTACCGGTCTCAACGGGTTTACTTTACTGACCAAGTAGTGTAAACCTTGACCAAGAACTGTCTGAGAATGACAACATCATGATAAAACTCAATGTCAGTTGCGATGCTTTTGCAACAGTACCATGACTAATCATCCTAAGGTCAATTACGTCTTTACCATATAAGAAGATATATTATATTATAGAAACTGCTTGTATTATTCATAATAAAATGTTTTACAGTAGTATTCTCAAAGGAATACAACCGGGAATTGGCGCTCTGAGCACCAACCCCAACAAAGGCCACACCTATTTGTTTTCTTAAATTTTCCAATTTTGTCTCCCTCAAAGCATTCTCAAGAACTCAAGCGTCTGATGCAACTCTGAGAATTCTTCAACAACATCGTCTCCTCAACCTTCGCTTTCAACAGACAAGTAAGGGCTTTTAAATCTCTTTCCCTATTGTCTTCGCATTGAACATGTTAAATGTATGGCTTGTTTGATAGCATGCTATGGGTTTTGTGAGGGATTGTATGTGGTTTTGGGTTTAGATTGTTGTTTGCATATGTGTTTTTCTGGGTTTATAATGTTGTTGAAAGAGGGTGTGTTTTTTAGTTTGTATTTGGTTTAGGCTATTGTTGATTGGTAGGGTTTGCTTTCTGTGTTTGTTTATACTATTGTTTGTATATTTACTGTTCCACCATTGTTAAGGAATTTTGAGATTTCTAGGGTTAGTCACTTAATAGGGATGACATGAGTAAATAACAAGCCTAACTAACAGTAGGAATAAGCCCATATAAATTATAAACAAGGCTTAGTTCATTTCTGATTAACCTTCCTCCTCGGGTTACTTCTTAGGAATGTCAAACTCTGAATCTTCCTCTGCAATTCCACTCAATGTCCTGCCCCTCGATGCACATGCCCCACGCCCAACAGAGCTAGTTGAAGTGGTAAGCTCAGGATCGGTGGGACTCAGCGACTATGACACAACACTAACCCCCTCGAAAGAAGCAAACCAATCCTACTACAAAAGAGTTGCCCGTCCTGAGCCTACACCTCCACTATTAGACATCGTCAACTTGGATATGGATAAGGTGTCTACTGTTGGAGTTGGTGCTTGGAGCACCAATCCGGACAATGTATTGTACATTATATTGTATTATTTATTAATAAAATAACTACATTTTCATTTCAACTTTATTAATGGTAATGTCATTATGCATATTAGATTGATATATATATATATCGACCTTAGAATAATTATGTAGTAATACTAGACATTACGTGGTCCAATATTGGAATAGTATTACTATTATAAATTATTCTTAAAGTAAATATTCATAGTCGTTGGTTTTGGAATACGGTCGATCATCACATATGTTTAACTGAGTGGAGAAATCTTACTTTATTGGATAAATGTTTTGTACATTATATTTTATTATTTACTAATAAAATAACTACTTTTTCATTTAAACCTTATTAATGGTAATGTGATTATGCATATTAGATTGATATATAAATATGCTAAGAATGACATCGACCTTAGAATAGTCATGTAGTAATACTGGATACTAGGTGGTTGTAGGAAATTCTTTCCCTCGCGCAGCGGAAACACTTTAGGCATCGAGATCGACCTTGAAATTTTTTTCTATTCTTTCATCTATTGATCGAATCCGACCAGCCCCTTGTAAGATGTTTTATTAATGTTTCAACAATGTTTTAGCCCTAGAACAACCCCCGTGCATGGGATGAACAAAGCTCATTTGCGATTAAGCATCACGTCGCGATGCGTGGTGATATGAGTTGCGACCCTCAATGTCACAACATTTTGCCTGAATTTTCTTCTTCACTATGTCGCGACGCGAAGGAGTGTACGTCGCGTCATGATCGTCCCCGCATCGCAACGCGATGGCGCTCGTAGAGCCTGAAAGTTTCTGCTTGGATTTTGTTATTTAGTGCGCCAACACAAAACCTATCATTTGTATAGAGAAAAGAAAGAAGAAGTAAATTTATTCCAACTCCGAATGATCTTCTGAGCTATGTGTCGCTACCAACAAAAAAATGTGTGATTCACTCACAAAACAAATCCCTAGATTATTTAGAGATTCAAAAAAGATTTTGAAACAACTCCCTAAACAATTTAGAGATTGAGTTAAGATTTGTCACACCAGATTTTTTCCTTTTTTCCTTTTCTCTTTTTATTCTTCTTTTTTCCAACACTTGAGAGAAAACAAGAACAATGGTGGTTAGGTTTTTCAAGAATCAAATCTTGTAAAGAAAAAAATTATTTTTTCTTCATATTTTTAGGGTTAATGTTAAATAAAAACCTAAGCATATTTATTTCATAAATTCAACCACCCATATTTTCTACACCTAATATTTACAATAACCAACTTATTAATTGTCATCATAATGACAATTAAATGTTATGTGGAAAAGGTGTAAAAAATAGTAATGAAATATTGAATTTTTTCAAATCATATTTGAAAAATTTATCATTATAATAAATGATATATCAAACAATTTAATGTATATACATTAAATTAAATGATTATCTTATAATCATTTATTTAATAAAAACCTTATGTTAAATATAATATAAAGTTACATGTGTGATAACATATATTATTAATCCAATTAATAATAATATATGTTTGTGAGTATATAATTGGACTATCTAACTATATTTAAATTTGCTACAGTATATCGAGCTAGTACGAAGACTAAATGGATCTACGATTCCGAGCTCCAATAATCTCAGAATATTAATTAAACTCTTTAACTATATATTTCGAAATATTAACTTCGCGTTATTCCACTAAAAACTCGAAGTTACACTCTCATTGCCGTAGATGGATAATATAAGCCGAACTACGTCGGTGTCCATCGATATAGCCATTGCATACGGATTGACCCTTCACGAGTATCTCATAATTACTCTAATTATTTTTACTTTAAGTACCATTGTTTATCTAATGAACAATTTATTCATAACTACTATGAATATTAATCTTTCTATTCGTAATAGAAAGACTTGAGCGCTTTAATCGTTCAAGTACCAAATCAACCCTTAAGGAAGATACTCCCATACTTCTCGCAAGAAGGAGTGAACTCCATATCTATGTAAAACGTTCCCAGCTACACACCAAACTATGTCTCCAAAGTACGTAGCTATTGATGAGGATTTCTACACCAACCACATCTTTATAAATCAAAGGACATATCCTGCCATGCAGGAGTTTGTAGTACACTCGGGATTCTGATCAATCCATATATGACCATCTAGTAGATTGAAATGAATTTCTTTATTTAATAGATATTATAAGAAATTCATTTTTATATGAGTCCATTCCTATATGATCACTTCATACAAGGTGCCTTCATTCTCATATCACCACATGGACGATCCCAGATCAAGGTCACCATACAATTATAGAATGGACCGCAACTATAGATAAACCGCAAACAAAATACCCGCTTTGTTTGCTCTCTATGAACTATTTTAGATTACTGACTTCAGACTTAAATCCTCTTATGTATGACAGTCATATACTAAGTCTTAACGCACATGAGTAATCAAGGGTAAATTAAATAACTTACAAAATGTGATTTAAATCAAACATGTTGATCAATGAATAATGCATCTTTTATTTCATAACAAATAATTCCGTTTATATTACTGAAGCTTGAGGGCATACATCCCAACAATTTCCAACTTGCACTAGAGCAAATAGGACATATTATGTAATCCTAGACACTCCAGGCGACCTTCAAACACTTTAGCAGACAAGGTCTTTGTAAACAGATTAGCTAGGTTTTCTACAGAATGCTATCTGCAACATCCCCTTAAAGAGATGATATTTCTTCTATATATGCTTTCATCTCTTGTGGTTTCTTGGTTCTTTGGAATTTACCATTGCACCACTATTATCTCAATAAAGTGTGAGTGGTTTATCCATGTCTGGAATAACTTCCAGATCTTCCAAGAATTTCCTGAATGATAATGATTCCTTAGCTGCTTCACAAGCTGCTATATACTCATCCTCCATGGTGGAGTTCGCGATGCTAAATTACATTATACTCCTTCATACTATGGCTCCACCAACTATGGTGAATATTGATTCGGATGTTGATTTCCCATTATCTACATCGGTCTGAAAATCAGAATCTGTATATCCTCTAAGGATCATATCCTCTACAGATTATACAAGTATATAGTCTCTCACACTTTTAAGATACTTGAGAACATGTCTTACAATCACCCACTGATCTAATCCTGGGTTAGACTGAAAAATACTGACTACTCCTACTGTATAACTGATGTCTGGTCTCATGCATAGAAAAACATAGCATACAAGAGACTTTCAATAGCAGAGACATGTAGGATATGTCTCAGTTCTTCAACTGCTTGAGGTGTCTTAGGAAACTGTTTCTTTGACAAGTGAATTCCACGTCAGAAAAAATGAATTGTCTTTCTGGAATTCTACATCCAGAACGGCACAATAACCTTGTCGATATAGGATGCATGAGACACAACTAACAGTCGTCTCTTGTGATTCAGAATAATCTGGATCCCAAACACATAACCAACCTCTCCCAAATCTTTCATTTAGAATTTATTAGCTAGCTAGGTTTTCATGTCCGATAATATTTTTACATCATTCTCAATGTGTAAAATATTATCGACTTATAATATGGGAAAAAACTCTTTTATCCCAAATGACATGCTTTTATACATAAAGGCTCATCGACATTCACCTCAAAATCATAAGACTTGATCATTGTATCAAATCTTATTTTCCAAGATCAAGATGCTTGCTTCGATCCATAAATAGACATTTACAACTTGTAAACCTTTTGCTTTTGACCTTAGGCAACAAATCTCTCTAGTTGTACAATACAAATGCTCTCATCCAGACTACCATTCAAGAATGTTATCTTGACGTCCATGTGCCATATCTCATATTCATAATATGTGTCAAATGATAGAAGAGTCTGAATAGATTTAAGCATGGATACTGGCGAGAAAATCTCCTCATAGTCGACTTTCTCTTTTTGGGTCATACCCTTGGCCACTAACCTAGCTTTGAAGGTCTGAACTTTCTTATCTCTTCTTCTTGTAGATTCACTTGCAACCTATAGGTTTTACCTTATCAGGTTGACCTACAAGATGCTAGACTGAGTTGGAAGACACATATTCCATCTCGAGATTCATGGTTTTGAGCCATTTTTTTTTATCATGATCATCCATTACATTACAATAGCTTAATGGATCATCTACATCATTATTGAAGGTGACAACTTTTTCCTCTCCAATTCCTAGATAGCGATCAGGTTGTCGCACAATCCTCGCACAACGTCTAGGTGTTAGACTCTCATGATATTATTGCATCTGAAGCTCAGATGTCAAAAGTGTTACGTTATTTCAATTGTCAACAAATGTTATTGATGATGCATTGGTCTAACCAGAAAGTAACTACTCGAGTACCAATTTACTGCGAGGTATAAATTGTCTCATATAGTCCTCCTCAAGAAATACAAATACTTTGATCTCTTCTTAGACTATAAAAGAATCCACCCATAGTCTCTTTAAGATAGCCTACAAATAAGCACATCTTAAACACGGCTCCATCTTTGTAGTCTTGTTCTTCAACATGTGCGCTGGACACCTTCATATGCGAAAATATTACAAACTAGCTTTGCGACCTCTCCACAACTCTAAAGCTGTCTTAGAAATAGACTTAGATGGAATTATGTTAATGGTATATATTGTTGTCTGTGATGTATACCCTTAAAAAGAACTAGGTAATGAACTATTAATAAATATTGACCTCATCATGTCTAGTAGGGTTTGATTTCTCATTTCTACAATACCATTCTGCTGTGGTGTTCTATATACTATGATTTGGGATACCATCCCATGTTTAACTAAGAACTCCTCAAATTAATTGTCGAGATATTCTCCTCCATGATCTGATCGTAGAATTTTGATGTCTTTACCTAATTGGTTTTCAACCTTAGCACGACACTCTTTGAACTTTTCAAAAGTACATGATTTATACTGCATTAGGTAAATATGCACATATCTAGAATAATCGTCAACAAATATGACGAAATATTCATAATCATTTAGTGATTAATTGGCTCTTAGCCTTTAATAATAAAAGATTTATTGGTCATATTACTTGCTAGACTAGACTCATAGACTGGTAAATTATGGTCCTTTAAATGATTTAAAGGTCCACTTTCTAATAATTTGTTTATCTTGTCAAAGTTAATATGGCCAAGTCAGAGGTGCCACAAATATGTGTTATCGTGAGATATCCTTTGCCGTTTTGTTTTAGGTTTTTCAACCTTATACATCTCAGTGTTGAGCAGTGAGCTATGTGTTAACAGTCTTAACACATACATGTTATCTCCTCTTTGCATATTGGTAATCCATTTTGAAATAATAACTATTATTATTAAATGGAAACCATCATGCAATAGTTTTGAAACAGAAATTAAATTTCTGTCACAAAACAGAAATAAACAACACTTTATTTTAATTCAAATAACTTTTATTTGAAAATAGAAAACTGATAACTCCCACTGTTTTTACTGAAACAACATCCATTGTCCTGATTCTCATGGTAAAGTTACTTTTATCAAGGTCTTTCCATATATCAAGTATTTGTACCTTTTCTCTTTCTAGTACTTTTTTCTTTTCTTTGCAGTTTTGAAAGACTTGGCAACACTTGCCTCTCTACTAGGCTTACGAGGATCCATCAACATGGACTCCAAAGGGGTGAGCTCATTTAGTAGTTTTGTAAGAGTGAAAATCAACTTGTTCATAACATAGTTGCTCTCAAACTATGAGAAACTCTTCAAAAGAGGTCCCATTATAATAGTCACATAGCTATGGGGAGGCCGCATTGAAGTGGGTCATTATCCTCAAGACGTTCTTTTGGATAGATGTCCGTTCATTCATCTTCATGGTCATCACTGAGACTAAGGCCCCATGACGTTACCACTTCGAAGGGTACCCGAACATGTCTTGCAATGACGGCATCATCATATATGTTATAGCCATTGGTTTATGCTTTGCAGCAAGAACATCAGACATCATTGCTAGCAAGTAGCATTGGGTCTTCTCATTGGCCGTACCCAATTTTGGTGAGTATCATATATAGCTTGGCTATGGAGGACACTTCTCCTCCAGGATAAATTCAAGGTCTTCAAAAGACCAAGACAACTTTCATGTTACTTTTCTTTTAACATAATTTTCTCTCGTATATTTTTCGTTAGCAAGTATGGAAATATCAGGAAAATAACTGAAATTTTTTAAAATAAACATGCATTTAAAATTTCATTCATCGCATATTGAAATCATCACAAGTATTTTGGTATAAAATTATACATGATGCATGAACCTTATAAAATGAATTAGAAACCTAAAAACAATTATTATGCCACGAAAATCTATCATCCCATAAATAAGTGCCGCAGTAGGGTAGGTCAAGTATTTGCATGATAGATCGAGACAATCTCAATTGATTAATATATGCGGGAATAATTCTTATTCCTATATTAACCAACCACCATTTGATTTGATCAAGAAATTTTTATTAACATTTTAATCATTCATTTGTGAGTGTAACCCGTTATTTCAGAACCGTTGGACTTAACTAGTAAAGTGCTGCCATAGGGTGAGTCAGTTTACTAGAAACATATAGAGTTCATATCCTCTCGAAATCCAAACCTGATATTGAACCTAAATGGACACCATCCGTAGGGGGGACGAAATTAAAATCGTCTCGAGGTGCATTTTGAATCTCATGTTTTCAAACTAACAATGGAGATCACTGGATATATTATCGTATATCCCTCTCCCACTCACTATTTTAGATTTAAGGTTTCTATTTAAAATATCTAATATTTTAATTCACTAGTGTCTATAAGTTTATATGCGGCTAAATCATAACTTATATATTACACCAGTGTATAATCAGTGATGTAAACGATTTTAACTCTTCAAATTTTATTCACTAATTCCTATCAGTCTCAACTAATATTTTACTTAATTAAACTAATTTACTTAAGTTTGGTTTAATGACCTAATATATTTTAACACTTAAAATATTAGTTCACTAACAGTTTAAAAATTAGAATTCAACAAATGGACAAATTTTAATTAAACTATTTAATTAATGTAAGCATGTTATAAATTCCAATGGTACATGGAATTGTATCCAGAGTGCAGACCACACTACAGTCCATTCGGAATCGACTATGGAATTTACATCCGGGTTTCCATATGATATACCAATGGAAAAATAATGCAATTATAAAGTTCATATGTATTAAATTTTTGAATTTCCAATTTTAAACCATTAAAATCTTATTAATTTGTTTCTATGCATATCATATTCCAATTTAACTCTTAAATTTCATAAAATCACATTTTATGACTAGAATATCCATGCATCTATTACATGTTATGGCATGTGAAAATACAAGAGTAGACACCCTAAGTTATATGACATGTTATTCAAACATTTTGAAATAAGCATTCATATAACATAAAATAAAATTGTATTGACCAGACTCTTATTTTTTCTATACTAATCTAATTATAACAAAATATCCCAAGGCATCCCTTGATCTTCACGTCTCGCTCCATGGAGTGGTGTTGACTCATTTGGCGGCATCGACACTCTAAAATTATAGCAAGTTACAAGTTGAAATTTTTACATAAGAAATAAATGTACAACACTTGTAAAAATTTGGCCTTATGGCCTTGCATTCCCAAAATTAAAATTAACATAAAAATAAGAGCCGAAAAAATTTACGACCAATACAATACATTCATCACATGAATTTAAAATAAACATTCATCACATGAACACTAAAATGTGTCTACTCATCACAACATCCATACAACAATTTATATCTCATATAAATCATTAAAAACATAAACTTTTAATTAAAAAGAGAAGGGTTAAGAAAACTCTTCAACCTCGCTCTGATACCAGTTGTGGGAAACATTTTCCCTCGCTTGATCTAATCTGACTAGCCCCTGGTAAGATATTTTGCTTCTGTTTCAATAATATTTCAGCCCTGGAATAGCCCCGGAACATCCCCCGTACATGGGTTGAACCAAGATCATTTGTGATTATGCCTAGCGTAGACGACGTGTGGTGATATGCGTCGCGACGCTCAATGTCACATCCTTCTATCATGATTTTCTTCTTCATTGTGTCACAAAGCAAATGAGTGTACATTGCGACATGATCATCCCTGCGTCGTGACGCGATGGCGCTACCGTCACGACACACAGAGCTTGAAAGTTTCTGCCTGGATTTTGTTTTTGGGCACATCGCGACGCTGTGTGGGAGTTACGACACGCTGGCATGTTCCTGAAAGTATGTGTGCTATCTTGAGTGCTTTCTTAGGGCTATATCCAAGCTCCAAACACAAAACCTGCCAAATGTGTAGATAAAAGAAAGAAGAAGTTTGTTCCAACTCCGAATGATCTTCCGAGCCATGTCTCGCTACCAACAAAAAGAGGTGTGAGCTTCACTCACAAAACCAAATCCCTAAATATTTTAGAGATTCGAACACGATTTTGAAACCAACTCTTTAAACACTTTAGAGATTGAGTTAAGATTTGACACACTAGATTTTGTCTTTTCTCGTTTTATTATTTTTATTTTTCTTTCAACACTTGAGAGAAAACAAGAACAAAAGTGGATAGGTTTTTCAAGAATCAAATCTTGTATGGAAAAACCTTATTTTTCTTTATATACTTAGGGTTAATGTTAAACAAAAAACCTAAGCATATTTATCTCATAATTCAACCACCCTTATTTTCTACACCAAATATTTACAACAACCAACTTATTAATTGCCAATTAAATGTTATGTTGAAAAGGTCTAAAAAATATTAATGAAATGTTGAATTTTTTCAAATCATATTTGAAAAATTAATCATTACAATAAATGATATATCAAATAATTTAATTTATATACATTAAATTAAATGATTATCTCATAATCATTTATTTAATAAAAATCTTATATTAAATATAATATAAAGTTACATGTGTGACAAAATATATTAGTAATCTCATTAATAATAATATATGTATATGAGTATACAATTGGACTATCCAATTATATTTAATTTGCTATAGTATATCGAGCTAGCACGGGGACCAAATGGACCTACGGTTCCAAGCTCCAATAATCCCAGAATATTAATTAAACTCTTTAACTAAATATTCCAAATTATTAATTTTGGGTTATTTCACTAAAACCCGAAGTTGCACTCTCGTTTCCGTAAATGGATAATATAAGTCGAATTACGTCGGTGTCCATTGATATAGTCATTGCATACAGATTAACCACTCACGAGTATCTCATAATTAGAGTCAGGTCATAATGTCTGTTATACCCCTATAATTATTTTTACCTTAAACACCATTGATTCTCTAATAAATAATTTATTCATAACTATTATGAATATTAATCTTTCTATTCTTAATAGAAAGTCTTGATCGTTCTAATTGTTGAAGTATCGAATCAACCCTTAAAGAAGATGCTCCTATACTTCTCGCAATAATGAGTGAACTCCATATCTATGTATAACGTCCCTAGCTACACACCAAACTATGTCCCTAAAGTACGTAGATATTGGTCGGGATTGCTACACCAACCTTACATTTGTTAATCAAAAGACATAGTCTGCCATGCAGGAGTTCGCAGTATAATCATGATTCGGATCAATCCATAAATGACCATTTAGTAGATTGAAATGAATTTCTTTATTTACGGATATTATAAGAAATTCATTTCCATCTGGATCCAATCCTATATGATCATATCATATAAGTTGCCTCAATTCTCATGTAACCATATGGACGATCCTGAATCAAGGTCGCCATACAATTATAGAATGGACCGTAGCTATAGATAAACCGCAAACAAAGTACCTAATTTTCTTGCTCTCTATGGACTATTTTAGATTACTAACGTCAGACTTAAATCCTCTTGTGTATGACACTCATACACTAAGTCTGAACGCACATGAGTAATCAAGTGTAAATTAGATAATTTACAATATGCGATTTAAATCAAACATGTTGATCAATGAATAATGCATCTTTTATTTCATAACAAATAATTCTGTTTACATTACATGAAGCTTTATGGCATATATCCCAACAGTGGTCTGACATTGGGATAATATTAATATTATAAACTATTATTAAAGTAAATATTCATAGTCGTTGGTTTTGAAATACGGTCGAATTCCTATGACCTAGAAGACTAGCACATGTTGTATATTCGAATTGAAGTTCCAATGGTTTAATCCGATATACCATGAGTAAAGGAAGCTCGTATAGACATATGGCTATTCGTTGGAGCGAATACTAAATGACTCACATGTGATTCTTAATAGTTGGAAGTACACACCAACGTCAATAGGAATCTTCTCGAGTCGAGTAGCATATATGATCCTTTGACTATAGGATATCATTGATTTTGTGTGTGGTCCTCCACACTTTGATGTCATATATGTCAGAGACCTTTCATGGTCTGATCGCTAGATATTCGTTGGGTGTGGACCGATACACTGGTTAATCAAGTTCGTATCAAGATAAGATCTGTCGGCCCGTTTGTGTACCATAAGAGGTTTAGGTATCCATATGAGTAAGTCACGATTCTTAAGACTTTGGCCAAAGCCGATCACCTAGGGTGGATCACATATATCGAAAATGGTGTTCTGATTAGTTGTAAAGAATCGTGGATAGGTCGACATGAGATGTGCGTCTCAAAAACTTGACAGTGTAATCTATGTTTCAAAAGCATAACTCGGATAGCCTACGACAGAGGGATTGTTAAACATATATGATGATCTCGACTTGTATGGTTCAGAAAGATTGTTCGTGTTCTTCACGAATTCGAAGGTGGTCGAATTACATACATATAAGCTAGACTTATATGATGAACGTGTCTGAACTTATAGAGTCCCATAATATGAAGTGTACTCATTGAGAACTTAAGTAGCTGATAATGTTTGATGATAAATAATATTTTATATTTTAATTATCAACTAAAATAACTAAGTGTTATTGGATAATATTAATTATTTACTTTGGCCCAATTGGATTAATTGGATTAATCCAAAATCAAACAAGGGCTTTGTTGTAATTTCATATACGGGGTATAAGGCTCTACCAGGATCGAGTTAGGGATCTTATAGGGTTGTCATAATCAACATACATAGGTAAGATATTAGAAAGGTACAATTTTACCTTTTCGATACGATATACATCTTTCAAAGAAAATAACACCTCAGATTGAGGAAGAAAGTGTTAGAATGTCTAACTTGCCATATGCTTCTTGTATTGGAAGCATTATGTAAGTTATACTATGTACAAGACCTGACATCAGTTTCAGAGTCAGTGTGACTAGCCAATATCAATCTGATCCAGGTAATGATAATTGGATAGTCGTGAAAATATCCTGAAATATCTTAAGGGTACTAAGGATAAGTTTCTCATATATGGAGAAGATGAGCTACAAGTTAAGGGTTATAAAGACTCTGACTTCCAGGGAGATTCAAATAATAGAAAGTCTACATCCGGATACATATTTACCCTTAATGGCGATGCGGTTAGTTGACGATGTTCAAAGCAAGGCTCAACAATTGATTCCACCACAGAACTTGGCATTATACCTAGTATTGCAGATTCGCTCCCACTGTACTGTGATAATAATGGAGCCATTACGTATACTAAGGAGCCGAGAGAGCATTCCAAGTCTAAACACGTGGAAAGGAAATATCGCGTGATTAGAGAGATTATTGAACGAAAAGACATAGTGGTATTGAAGGTTCAAAGACAGGACAACATAACAGACCCACTTACTAAGGCCTTACCTTTAAGTTATTCGATATATATTGGAGGAGATGGGACTTTGATACCATCCGGATTGACACTAAGCAATTGGGAGTTTGTTGGTGTTGGTGCTTGGAGTGCCAATATGAATAATGTATTGTACATTATATTTTATTATTTATTAATAAAATAACTACATTTTCATTTCAACTTTATTAATGGTAATGTCATTATGCATATTAGATTGATATAAATAAATATGCTGAGAATGACATCGCCCTTAGAATAGTCATGTAGTAATACTTGACATTGGGTGGTCTGACATTGGAATAGTATTACTATTATTAACTATTATTAAAGTAAATATTCATAGTCATTGGTTTTGGAATACGGTCGAATTCCTATAACCTAAAAGACTAGCACATGTTGCATAATGGAATTGGATTTCCAATGGTTTTATCCACCATGAGTAAAGGAAGCCCGAATAGACATGTGGGTATTCATTGAGGTGAATTCTGAATAACTCATAGGGGATTCCTAATTGTTGGAAGTACACACCACCGTCAATAGGAATCTCTTCGAGTCGAGTAGCATATGTGATCCTTTAACTATAGGATAACATTGATTTTATGTGATCCTCCACACTTTGATGCCATATATGTCAGAGACATTTCAAGTTCTGACCACTAGATGTTCGTTGGATGTGGACCGATGCACTTGTTAATCAACTGCTAATCAAGATAGGATCCACTGACTCGTTTGTGTACCATAAGTGGATTATGTATCCATGTATGTAAGTCACGATTCTTAAGATTTTGGCCAAAGCCGATCACCTAGGATGGATCACATATATCAGAAATGGTGTTACGATCAGTTGTAAGGAAAAGTGGACATGTCGACATGAGATGTGCGCCTCAAAAACTTGACGGTGTGATTTATGTTTCCTAAACACCACTCGGGTAGCCTAAGACGGAGGGATTGTTAAACATATGTGATGACCTCGACTTGTATAGTTCAGAAAGGTCATTCGTGTTCTTCGCAAATTTGGAGGTGGCCGAATTACGTACATATAAGCTAGGCTTATATGACGAACGTGTCTCGACTTAGAGAGTCCCACAATATGAAGTGTACTTGTTGAGTCCTTGGGTATCTGATATTTTTTTAAAATAAATAATAAATAATATTTGATATTATTATTATCAACTAAAATAATTAAATGTTATTGGATAATATTAATTATTTACTTTGACCCAATTGGATAAATTGAATTAATCCAAAATTACACAATGGTTTTGTTGTTATTTCATAAATATCACTACCATTGGAGAATATTTTAGTAATTATAAATATGTAATAATAGATGTATTTGGCTTGATTTAATTGGATTAAATGAAAGTGGTAGACATACAACTAATCAATTAATTAATCTTTGTCTTTATTTAATTGGATTAAATCAAAGTGGTATACAAATGTGATTAGTCATACTTAATTATACATATTTAGACAAATTGGATTAATATCATATAAAAGTTGATTAGAACTTTTATTAATTAAAAATTGCACAAGTTTTGCTTTAGCAAGATTTTAATCAAGTTTGAGAAAGCTAAAATAAGCAAGAATTAGAGATATTAGCCCAAGTAAAAGAAGTATTTGGAGAAGCTTTGGAAGTTCTCTACAAAATTTCAACAAGGAGAAGAAGATTGGATCTTGGAACCAAGCTTGCTAACTTTGAAAGTTCTCCATAATATTTCAACAAGGATAATAAGTTTGGATCTTGGAATCAAGCTTGCTAACTTTGAAAGTTCTCCACAATATTTCAACAAGGAGAGAAGATTGGATCTTGGAATCAAGCTTGCTAGGTAAGTTTGATCTACTCCAAAGCTATGTTTTCATTAGTGAGTTATAATTAGTGAGACATATAATGATGAATTATATATTAGATATATCATAACATATTTTGATGTTGAAATTAGGCTAATGAATTGTGTATGGATGCTTTGGAAGAATAAACACAATATGCTTGTAATTGGGTCAAAATATTCATGTTGAACATGAAACATAAAATTAGATTTTTGAACTCTAGATGATAGCTTTGAGCTATGGCTACCATTCTAAAATCACTTGACCACCTTTGAGTGACCTATAATTGTTTATGAGTCACTTTATTGTAGGATTATATTTTGATTCAAAGAAATACATATATGTATTTAGAATACATATATGTTTATTGTATAACATGTGTTGATGTTGATTTTGATGTTAAAATTGGATTTTATGTGTATTAAAATGTTTGGAGAAAATTGTAAGTGTTTTGGATTGGAGTCAAGGTAAATTTACTCACTGCTAACATTTTACACACTCCAGTGTCGCGACACTCACCTCTCAGAACTGCGGGCATCGCGATGCTCACCCTTGCACGTCACAACACCGAGTTTTCATAGATTGGGCATTACGAATCCTAAGCCTGCGCGTCGTGATACGCTGAGAGTTGCCGCCCATGAACGCTGAAACTTCATTTTCTCCATTCCAGAGTTTTCGGACTCCGATTTGGTCCCCGTTTTTCTCTACAGACTCATAACATAATATAATAATCCTTAAAATAATTTAAAAATTCACCCATGCTAGATATACAAGGGTTAAACCCACTTTTGCTGCACGGGACATCGATCCAACCCTAGGGGTCCCACAACTGCCCCAACATCTACCATCATCGAGGCTGAATTGGATTAGCTAAGGAAGAGATTCAGTTTTCCTGAGTTGGTAGACTGAGACTTCTAGATGAGGATGATCTGGAAAGTCGACAAAATAATGGTAAAGTTTCTCTCTGTATAGCCTTCTTCAATATGGGTATATGTCTACCAATGCAGTGATATTTTGCTAAGATACTAGGTGCCATGAACCTAGCATCGTGCCAACTTAACTTGAACGAATTGAGGGAATTAGCTGGGGTATATATAAATTAGAGCCGAGCCAAGCTTGGAGAACCAACTTTCCAAGACGTGAAGAGACTGTACAGAATGAATGCCAACCCGAAGGAGTATAAGGGTTGGTATTACCTGTCCCTTTACGTCAGAGGGAAATCATTGATCACAAACCTCCCAGTAACAAACAAAAATTTTAAGGACAAATGGTTTTGGCCTGGGGGAGTAAGAGGCGTTCATCAGGTCATCGACGATCAGGAAATAATGATGCCGACCGTTTCAGGGTTAAAGGTAACATCTTGACCCTCAAACCAATTCTTATTTACTCCATTAGGATTTTTACTAACAAATTCTAGCCTGCTGAGGTGATCCTCCAAAAGTTCATCGTGAGGTCAGGGCGAGGGTGAAACTTGCTTCTCAATTCGCAGGCCACTATTGATATATCATTAGCCCTTCCTTATTCGTCGATATGGGTCTCGACTCGAATACTCATCCATCGGTCGAAAAGTAGTCGGATAAAGACTGACTAACTCCATTTCATTAGTTCTTACTGTTTGTTTACTATTGATTCTTACTTTTTGCATTTACTGACCGATCTTCAATTCACCTTTTCTAACTATGTGTTTTCTTGATGTAGGCATGTTAGGAAGAAGGCCCAACCCTTTGTAAATTGCATGGGAAGCCAAACGCCAAACCTAAGGCGGTCCTAGTGAGTGCCGTCTCAACACACCATACCAATTCCTCCATCACGAAAATGAAGGTCGGAGGTGAGACCTTTGAAGAGACTCCTCACCAAGGCAAACTCAAATTCCATATGCCAAAAGATCTTAAACACTAGCTGCACCCAATGCCTAAAAAAAGTTGCTTCCATTAGGTCGGAGGTGAGACCTTTGAAGAGACTCCTTTGCAGGCCCTACGGAAGAAAACCAATGCCCCTCGCGGTAAGGCCCTGACGGCTTCTGCTCCAAAACATGGGGCAGTCTATACTTTGGGGGTGAATGACCTCCCGGAGAATGGGAGGGAAAGCCTAGCCCATGTCTTGCCGACCATCAATTACTTTGCCCAACATATGGATATCAACAGAGCCATTTCCTATGAGAGCATATCCCTCGATGAGGTCGTCCAGAAAGTGGGTCATCCAATCAAAGGTAATTTCCCATAACTTAGCCTTTTGCCTTCACTTTTTTTTCACAAATCGGCCCACTATTTTCATATGCAGCTAACTTGTATCCTGGCCACCAACATGGATGCACTTTCAAGCATCATTGCTGAAGGTGGTCAGGCCCAACGGCTCTAGAGGAAATTGATTGAGAGGAAGCAGAAGTTGCTGAGGAAAGTGGAAAAGGCCAAAGGTGGAACATAATCTTTTCGTCAAGCCCTCCAAATAGCCAGAAACGAGAGGGATGAAGCACGAGATGAGGCTGCTTCTAGGGATTTTGAACTAAGATTGCAGCAGACAAAGATAGCCATCACTATGGAGAAGCTTGGTGAAAATGAAATCGAGTTGGAGAAAGCAAGGGTGAGCTGCTTAAGACAAATGATGAACTGGCCAAGACCCAGGCCGAGCTTACTGATCTGCATTCCATCCTTGAAGAGCGTATTGAAGACGCTAAGGCTGACACCTGGGTTAAGGGTTTAGAGGAATACCTGGAGCTAATCAGGGAGACATATCCCGACCTAGACTTTAGTGGGCTGCAAAAGCTCCTCCAAGTTACAAAGGGGGAAATAACCCTTGAAGAGTCTTTCCTGATCTAGCACCCATGACCTTGGTGCCTCATTTTACTGATGCTCCTGCTCCGACCGAAGATGTTCCCGTCTTATCTTCCCATTTAACTGATCTTCCCCTTATGGAAAATCCCGAGGGGGCCCGAAATATAATTTGAACAAATAATACAATTTTCTTTTGCGTACTCATGTACTTCTCAATTTTCATACCGAAGCACACACCGAGCAAAGACCCGATCTAAGACACTCTCTTCCTTTAATACTTAGCAAAATTTTGAATTTGCATAATCAACCTTAATAATCAAGTTGGTAACTTAACCAATCCCCCAAACCAAGTTGGTAACTTAACCAATCCCCCAAACCGATGCTGATGCCTGGGCACATCAATGAGCTAACTCATTTTGACAATCTAATCCCGAACAGATCGTTAGTCTGTTTGTCTCCACTGCGATGACCAAATTAGGCCATGCATAACGACCCGATGTCATCTGACAACCTTCAACACTTAAGAAAATTATAAACTTCTTCGAGGAGACCTTTCACCATGTTCCCATACTCAAATAATCCACAAAATAACTCGTTCTCTTGGAGGAAATTCTGACACACTGAGTCCATCATCCCACTCTTTTAGGGAGACCTACGTCTGTATTAATCAGTACTCAACCAATATTTGTAGCCTGAATTCCTCATCTACATCCTTCTACTAACTCGCCATGTTCAATTCCAATCCCAATGGCACTTGGCCCTATATGCCTTCCAGTAGGGGTGATCACGGTTTAGAGTCAAACCGTAACCCGACCTGAACCGCACCGACCTGAACTGCACCGCGCGGTTTGAAAAATATTAAAAATGATTTCGGGTCAATCTGAACCGAATCGTAAATTTCGGGTCGGTGTTCGATTTTGACCCAACTGTGACCCGAACCGCCCAAAACTGTAAATTTTGACTCAAATCGCATCCCAAATCGCCTAAACCACTGACCCGTGTTCAAATTAGATATTATTTTACATTTTTCTTCTTCTTTAACCATGAAATTTAAGATATTTAATGATCATATGACAATATGCAATCTATAAATGAAAATTAAGTATTTTTTCTCTTCAATTATTATGTGAAAACACACAAAATTTTCTTTAAAAAATTTATAATCCAAACCGCTGACCCGAACTGCCCAAATCACTAAACCGCCAACCCGAACCGCCGTAATTTTCCTTATCAAATTTGCGGTTTTGGTTTCTAATATTCCAAACTACCAACCCGCGCAGTTTGAAGTGAAATGAAAAAACTGACACAAACCGCTCCGCGAACACCCCTATCTTTCACCTTAGTAGGATCTTGAGCGAGAAACTATGACCCCAAAATATTCATAATATAAATCTCAAGGGAACTTGGCCCTTAATGTTGCTCGTCTTAGTACGGTCGGGGATGAGATATTACAACCCCAGACCATTCATTATACTAAGGCATCCATCAAAGTAATCTGACCACGAGCTGCTCAACACGTCTGGCCATAAGCGAATGGTCCCTCATTGTGTTAATAGAGCAAGACCATGGGTGAGAAACTCCGACCCCATGCCAATAAATACAATAACGCCTCAATGGACTGAATCCAACCTCGAGCCATTCAAAACACTTAGCCACAAGGGAATGATCTCTCATTGTGCCATTTTCACATAACGTAAGTCCTCAGTGGGATATAACCAACCCCTAGCCAACATAATCACTTGGCTACAAGGGAATGGTTCTTTCTTATGCCACTCTAGCAAGACCATGTGGGAGAAACAAAAACCCTATGCCAACATATATAATAAGGCCTCGGTTAATCCAATCCCGAGCTAACACAATCACTTGGCCACAAGGGAATTATAATTATATGTGCCAATTTAGCAAAGCCATGGAAAAACTCTGACCCTATGCCGATAGATATAATAAAGCCTCGGTGGATTGAATCCAACCCCGAGCCAACACAATCATTTGGCTTAAAGGGAATGACCTCTCATTGTACCATTTTCACATAACATAAGGCCTTGGTGTGATGCACCCAACCCCGAGCAAACATAATCAATTGGCTACAAGGGAATGATCATTCTTTACACCAATTTCACATAACATAAGGCCTTAGTGGGACGTAACTGACCGGCGTAAACACACACGTATAACGCAAGCGCACGTATAATTCAAGTAGTATAAAAATATCGATCCCACGATGACTTAATTCCTACTGTTGTTATTAATTATTGATTCTATTTATTTACATGTATCTAATTATAGGGAGAAGGAAATTGATTGCTTTTGGTTGGTTGAATGTGGTTTTGCAAAAATAAAATAAAAACAGACTCAAAAGAAAATACTAAGGAAAATAAAATAAAAGAGTCAAGGATCTAGGGTCGTGACTCCACACAATATTATTATAAAGATGAATTGATTCTCTTATTTATGTGTAATAAATTAATTTGCTAACCTGGAACACGATGATATGCGAAAGCCTCTTCCGATGGTCAGACGCAAATACCCAGTATAACCCAATTGAACCATATTCCTATGTCAACCAAATTACCTGGATTTATTAAGATTAAGTTCCAATTATGGCTACCCACGCCCGACAGGTATATTCCTATCCTGTAAGGAAATCTATTAAAGGGTTATATATCCTCAAGGAAGATCGTGAGCTATTAAATCTAAGGCTAAAACCTAAAATCCCTATGTCTAGTTTATTTTAAGTTTACCATATCAATCTTATTGGTGATCAGACAACAGGAAGCATTAAGCTTAAGACTCAATAAACAAACTAAAGAATTACCTATAAAAAGAAAATCAATTATTAAGTGTGGATATTGTGTTTCATCACTTCCCTAGAATAAAATAAAATGCTGGGGTTAGAGGATCCACATTTAATATTTCTTATCCAGGAATCTCACTTATTATAATATATAAATTATTTTATGTTATGCTTTCTCAGGAATTAAAAATGTTAAACATTTAAAACCAGCCATATAGGCGGTAATCCATTTGGTCCAATTACACCAGCCATATAGGCGGTAATTATCTGTCACATAAAGACCAGCCATATAGGCGGTAAAGTAATTTATATTTAACCCGACCATATAGGCGGTAATAAAGTCTGACATTAATTAATCCGGTTAAATTATAATTTATAAATTATAGTTAAGTGAGATTTACCTAGATAATTATATTAAAGGTTTCACCTTTTACCCCAGCGGAAATTAACTACTAAACATAAAAGAAAAGAGAAGAAGAAGAACTACTATTACTGAAAATTAAAATACATAATTAAAAATATTATTTATATATACAAAAATAGATGCAATCCTCTAAAAACAGGGAAAAGCTCCCAAGGAAAGCACACCAAATGAAGTGGTGAAGGCCTGAATTTATAGGCATTTTCTGGAACCAGCGTCGCGACGCCAAAGGTCCCAGCGTAGTGACGCTGGCACGCGGTTTTGGTCCATGCGGGTTCACCACGCGTGATCTGTCGGTAGAATCTGGTGATGACACGTGTGACACGGTAAAGGTGGTGCAATGAGAAGACGACACGTGGCACACGGTGATTGGCTGAGCTTTCGGTCCAATGATCATCTGACACGTGGCAAGCGTTTAGGATTGGTCCAATGAGAGATTAACACGTGGCAGCATGTGATTCGCCGGTGATTCGGTCCAATGACAACTCGACACGTGGCACGCGCTTGCTTTGGTCCAATGAGATTTCGACACGTGGCAGATGGCGCATTTTAGCTGATCTTCTGTGATGATGACATGTGGCACGGCGCACGTTAGTAAGGCCAGCGCACGTTAGCAAGTCCAATTTCTCAGATTCTGACACGTGTCCCTCGGCGCACGTTAGCATGTCCGGCGCACGTTAGACGTCGCGACGCGAAAAAATTACCGAATTGCCCTTTTGTCATGTTTTCTCTATTTTGGCCCCAAATTGCTTCCAATGCTTTCCCAACTTTATTTATCTACAAAATAACACAAAACACATCAAAACGTTCACAAAACTCAAGAAACTATACAAAATATTAGGTTAAATGAGTGGGAAATAGTGATAGATTTACCACTCATCACACCCCCAAACCTAACATTTTGCTAGTCCTCGAGCAAAACACAAAATAAAATAACATAATAAATTTAACTAAGCCCTTTCGTAGGGATCACGGTTGCATTTAGCGTATGCAACAAGCCTTTAAACCCCTATGTGTCCCTAGTGGACGAGTTGTAGTCTCGTGATGGTTTACAGCAATGATACCCACAAACATTTTACAAAAGTAAAAAGGTAGTAAAACTAATGCACACAAAAGCAAAAAGACAAGCGAAAAGAGAATAAAGAAGTTAGTGACTAATCAGGTGAAATTTCTTCTCCAAGTTATTAGTTGTTTTGTTTCTTTCTAAATTACCGAATAAGTAAATTCTCCGATTATATTTACCATTCTCCATATACACAGCCAACAAAATATTAATCAACTCATTTTTGCCCACAACAGTCATAAGTGCAGTTGATAAGAGAGTAATATTTTTGTCCTAAAGTTCTATCAGATTTCACACCTTTTTGTAGCAATGGAATAATTTTTCTGATTTTTCTGATTTTTTTCTTTGATTTTTCACTATTTTTTTATTTATATACAATACCTTCCGTCTATGTAACGAGTGTTGGGTCGGTGGCTCTCAAACCAGTTGGCTTTAGGGCACCAGGTGTTAAGACACCCCTACGGACTTAATTACTCAGACTTCAGATATATATATTTTTGTAGCATCTTCGATCCATGTAACGAGCTTTGGGCAGTGACTCCCAAACCAGTTGGCTTTAGGGCATTAGATGTTAAAACACCTTTACAGACTTAATAACTCGGATCTCAGTTTTTTTTTTTTTTTTTTTACTCCATCACTTTTTGAGATGCTTCCTCCAATTAAACTAGAGCACTGAATATTACAAACTTTTCAATTACAGCTCATGTCCGTATGTTACTATGTATGTTGATAATACCTGTCAACTGAGCATATGAAGATTCATTTTAGTCAGTGTTATGGAGAATTCACAAATTAAATAATTCAAAATGAAATAAACAAAAATTAACTTGTTTCGAAATAGGTTTGAGATACGTCTCAGGAGTATAAACTCCTTACTCGGCTATCTTTTACCAATTCACCTTTTTAGTCAAAAACAAAAATGCAAAATATTTTTATTATTTTTTGAAAATTTTTCAAATTTTTTTTGTATTTTTCGAAAAATTTTGGACTAAAAATAAAAACAACATACAAACTAAAAACAAGGTACTAATCAACTAATTTCCTCCCCCAAACCTAAATGAGATATTGTCCACAATGTCTTAAACAGTAAAAAGAGAGTTAAGAAGGCCGTACCTGGTTAGCTGAAATTCTACACGAAATTAAAGGTTAAGATCCAGATTAATTCGACGCCTCTTACCATGATCGTCCTCGGACCAATTTATCTTTGAAAGGATAGGGTCAACTTGTGGTTCATAGGCTATGAGTTGGTCTATTAGATCTGGAGCAGTTCTGGCAGTGAAGAGGAGTTCTTTCATGGGTTTTGACACGAACCCATTTCTTCGGGCATCATCAAGAAACACACAAAGAAAATCATAAAATCCATCATTGTTAAGCAGTCCAAGCGGTTTCTGGTGTATGTTCAGGTTCGCCCAAGATAGAATTATAAAAATTTCCTCCAATGTGCCCAAGCCACCTGGCAAAGCGATAAAAGCATCAGCACGATTAATCATTTCTACCAGTCGTTCAGACATACCTGGCACGATCAGTTCCTCTCCATTTGATGATCCAATAAGATTTGCCTCTGCCAAGGGTTTTGGGATGATTCCCAAAACGTGACTGCCTTCTTCCTGTACAGCCTTTGAAACGATCCCTATAAGTCCAAGATTTCATCTGCCATATATTAAGTGCATATTCCTTGCAGCTAAGACTCGACCCAATTCATGTGCTGCTTCTACGTATTGTGGCTTAACACCAACACTACTACCGCAAAACACACAGATGTTTTCAACTCGTCTTCTTGAAGTGGCTTCCATTTTTTTATGTATTTCTTTCTTAACTCTGGATGCCTTCAAAAATGCAATGACGGGCTGAATTTATAGTACCTGAAAAGGGTGAGTAATAATAACACTAGTATCTTCCAGAGGACGTTTGTTTGCTAAACAACAAAAGAAATCGTGAAAGGTCAAAAAGTCTGGATCCTGTCTACGAAAATAAAGATAATTACAACAGAAAAGCGAATCAAAGCAATAATTAAGGCAATAGAATTGTGTACGCAATACGCCACTTGTTTGGTATATAAATCCATTAGAATGCGTCTTAAGATTTCATTCTTTACTCAGCCATCGCTAATGAATTGGTTCTATTCTTTGTGATTGCCAAACACCATTCATTTTGTCTTAAAATGCTCAGTTTGTGCTTTTCCCTACAAAAATAACACACAAAATTAAAAATTCTACACAAAATATGAAAACAGAAATTACAAAAAATTGCATGGGTTGCCTCCCTGCTAGCGCTAAATTTTACGTCTTCAGCCAGACGTGACTGAAATTCATATGTTAAGGAGGTTTCAACGTCGTTTTGGATGTCCGATTAAAGACAATCCCGTGAGCGTTGCTTTTGAAGGGTCTCTTCCAACGGTAAAGTGGCAAAAAGAATTTTGTCCCATTTAGTGCTTGTGCCACCTTTTTGCTCCTTGTTGCTCCAGTGGTTCCTGCAAAGAAAGAAAGAAAATCAGGAGGTCTCGTATAGTGCTTGACTTGGAATGGGAGTTCCATTCTGTCAAGCTTTTGGGCGATATTTTTGATTTGTACTCCCCAAAACAGCGATGTTTCTCCTGAATGCTCTGGATCTTTATTAAGGTTAGACATTTGCTCCTCCATTTGCTCTGTTTCTTGCTCCACCTTTTCTTCACAAACGTATTTGAAAATTTCTGTATTCAGTTCTTCATCTGTCATCTGTGAAATACATGCTGCAAAATTATCAACCTGAGGATGTAAAGAAATGTCAGATTTTAGGTCTTCATCCTCTGATCTGGGTGAAATGATTGGTTCAGGTAGATCTTCTTCAAACATTTATCCAATGGATTCTCCAAGATCTTCATTTTGAGGATACAGAATTCCATCCTCAAGTGTTGATGCAGTTGGTACAAACAGATCAGCTTCATCCTCGTCAGAGTCAGAATAATAAAAATCAAATCGAGAATTTGCAGGTTCGGGCTCCTGAACTGATACCTCTGGTTGTTGATACTGCTCAGCCTCCTCCTCTGTTAAGGTGTCATTGTGGATCTCTGGGTACTCGAAGGCTTTGTCAGTTTCATCTGATAATTCTTCTTGAGGTAACTGTCTCGTTTGATCTGTCAGTCTCTGAATGAATTCTGATTGTCTCTGAATACTTTCAAATTGATTCTGGCATGTTTCAAGCATTGTATCCAACTTTTCGTCTTGTTTCTTGACCCAATCTTTGAGCATGTCAATCATCTGATCTTCATCTGATGGTTCTGATTGTTGATGGAAATCATAGGTGGATGGTGGATAAGATGGAAAATGTGATGGTTCTTCGTACCTTGAATGATTCTGATAATTCTGCCATTCTGAAAAGTATATGCATTGATCGCTCGGGTGGCTACCATCACAAATCACACATCTCCCCATTTCGTTCTGATGAGCAAATGTAATAGTGCTTGGTTCTGGCATCCAGTGATAGTCATTGGGCTGCACAACAGGCCTCTGAAAACCGAACTGTTGCTCCCAGATGTGGGGTGTATCTTCTTGTAAAGCTCGTAATCTCTCAATCTACCAGTAGTGTTCCATTTTTCAACCACCGGAAATAAAAGAAAAAAATTACAGATAAAAATAAAGAAAATTAGATACAAGTAAATTAGATAGCTTCAAAATTAATAACTCAAGAAAAATAAGTCCCCGGCAACGGCGCCAAAAACTTGACCGGCGTAAACACACACGTATAACGCAAGCGCACGTATCGTTCAAGTAGTATAAAAATATCGATCCCACGAGGACTTAATTCCTACTGTTGTTATTAATTATTGATTCTATTTATTTACAGGTATCTAATTATAGGGAGAAGGAAATTGATTGCTTTTGGTTGGTTGAATGTGGTTTTGCAAAAATAAAATAAAAACAGACTCAAAAGAAAATACTAAGGAAAATAAAATAAAAGACTCAAGGATCTAGGGTCGTGACTCCACACAATATTATTATAAAGATGAATTGATTCTCTTATTTATGTGTAATAAATTAATTTGCTAACCAGGAACACGATGATATGCGAAAGCCTCTTCCGATGGTCAGACGCAAATACCCAGTATAACCCAATTGAACCATATTCCTATGTCAACCAAATTACCTTAATTCATTAAGATTAAGTTCCAATTATGGCTACCCACGCCCGACAGGTATATTCCTATCTTGTAAGGAAATCTATTAAAGGGTTATCTATCCTCAAGGAAGATCGTGAGCTATTGAATCTAAGGCTAAAACCTAAAATCCCTATGTCTAGTTCATTTTAAGTTTACCATATCAATCTTATTGGTGATCAGACAACAAGAAGCATTAAGCTTAAGACTCAATAAACAAACTAAAGAATTACCTATAAAAAGAAAATCAATTATTAAGTGTGGATATTGTGTTTCATCACTTCCCTAGAATAAAATAAAATGCTGGGGTTAGAGGATCCACATTTAATATTTCTTATCCAGGAATCTCACTTATTATAATATATAAATTATTTTATGTTATGCTTTCTCAGGAATTAATAATGTTAAACA
Source organism: Zanthoxylum bungeanum (assembly GCA_019454045.1). Taxonomy (NCBI): domain Eukaryota; kingdom Viridiplantae; phylum Streptophyta; class Magnoliopsida; order Sapindales; family Rutaceae; genus Zanthoxylum; species Zanthoxylum bungeanum. The sequence goes on along the minus strand of SKCR01021688.1, from coordinate 40,622 downwards.
TTTAAAACCAGCCATATAGGCGGTAATCCATTTGGTCCAATTACACCAGCCATATAGGCGGTAATTATCTGTCACATAAAGACCAGCCATATAGGCGGTAAAGTAATTTATATTTAACCCGACCATATAGGCGGTAATAAAATCTGACATTAATTAATCCGGTTAAATTATAATTTATAATTATAGTTAAGTGAGATTTACCTAGATAATTATATTAAAGGTTTCACCTTTTACCCCAGCGGAAATTAACTACTAAACATAAAAGAAAAGAGAAGAAGAAGAACTATTATTACTGAAAAATAAAAGACATAATTAAAAATATTATTTATATATACAAAAATAGATGCAATCCTCTAAAAACAGGGAAAAGCTCCCAAGGAAAGCACACCAAATGAAGTGGTGAAGGCCTGAATTTATAGGCATTTTCTGGAACCAGCGTTGCGACGCCAAAGGTCCCAGCATAGCGACGCTGGCACGTGGTTTTGGTCCACGCGGGTTGACCACACATGATCTGTCGGCAGAATCTGGTGATGACACGTGTGACGCGGTAAAGGTGGTGCAATGAGAAGACGACATGTGGCACACGGTGATTGGCTGAGCTTTCGGTCCAATGATCATCTGACACGTGGCACGCGTTTAGGATTGGTCCAATGAGAGATTAAACGTGGCAGCATGTGATTCGCCGGTGATTCGGTCCAATGACAACTCGACACGTGGCACGCGCTTGCTTTGGTCCAATGAGATTTCGACATGTGGTAGACGGCGCATTTTAGCTGATCTTCTATGATAATGACACGTGGCACGGCGCACGTTAGTAAGGCCAGCGCACGTTAGCAAGTCCAATTTCTCAGATTCTGACACATGTCCCTCGGCGCACGTTAGCTTGTTCGGCGCACGTTAGATGTCGCGACGCGTAGGGTCTTGGCGTCGGGACGCGGAAAAATTACCGAATTGCCCTTTTGTCATGTTTTCTCTATTTTGGCCCCAAATTGCTTCCAATGCTTTCCCAACTTTATTTATCTGCAAAATAACACAAAACACATCAAAACGTTCACAAAACTCAAGAAACTATACAAAATATTAGGTTAAATGAGTGGGAAATAGTGATAGATTTACCAATAATCAGTAACGAACCCTGAGTCATTCAACAAACTTGGACACAAGGGAATGATCATTCCTTATACCATTTTCACATAACATAGAGGCTCGATGGGACGTACCTAAACCTAAGGCATTTAACTCAGAAAGACTTCCGAAGGAAGATTTTCAACCTCAAGTAATCCCCATAAGCACTGGCAATGACGTCCCATACCACGCTGCACAAAAACTATAAATAAAAAAGGACAAGAGTAACCGGGGTATCACGCTGTAGGAGCAATGCAAGATTTCCCGCTATGCTTATGACATTGGCGACCACGACACTGTTGAGCTCGTGGCTTGTATAAAGTACAGATAGTCTCATGAGGGAACTAACCAGAGAATAAATGAGTCATCACCAAATATAAGACACTGGGAATGATTTCAGACCGCACTACACCCCTCGCAAGGTCCGACCTTAAATCTATTTTGGTTCAGAATGGCCTTTAATGATGGTAGTATAATACTAAAGACTCAATAGATTATCCACAGGTCTTATAATGCAACCACACACATAAGCAGTTTATATCACACACAACATAATAATTAAGAGAATTACAAGATGTCCAGAAATTATTAAAGTATTAATAAAATACAGATTAAACATTTAATTTTTTATCGGATATATATTTTTATGTCCTGCCGGACATGCTGGATGTATGGCCGGATTTGCTTCGTAAACCAAAAATATCAGAAACACAGAAATATCCATATGATGGTCATGATAATATCAGAAGCAATTAGATCAACAATATTACAATATATAACTAAAGAAAACAGAAGCAAAGTGATAAATATAGATTCAAAACTATGCACGTCCGTTTTCGTGTGGTATGTGGAGTTGTGTCCTAAGTGTAGACCGTACTACCATCCATTCGGATTCAGCTACGAAATTTACCTATGAATTTCCATCCCATATACCACAGGAAAGCTGTAGGAAACTGATTTCCAGGTGGAAGCGACAAATAGAAAGAACTAGCATAAAGACCTGAGATAGGAATATAGCAACCAAAGAAGTCTATGGTGACATGCTTAAGACGCCACCAAGGGCACATCCATTGGATATTTACATCAGATATTTGTTGTAACAACTCTCTCCAGATGTCATAAGAAAGGTTCTTGTTCACAATGGCAAATGTTATTTGGTGTTATGGACCATAAGAAGTGAAGATGATGATATGGAGGCATAATAAACCTCAACTTCTCTTGCAGCCATACATAAAGAAAAAAAGGAAAAATGTTAGCTCACTGAGTTGAAAACCTGAAAAGGCGGCCCAAACAAAAGAAATAACAGCCCGCTAGGCTGAAAATTCGAAAGGACGGTCTAGGCAAAATATAGGGCACAAAAAAGAGTGCTCGCTGGGTTGAAAACTTAAAAAGGCGGCCCAGACAAAAATTATAGCAACTAATTAGGCTGAAAATCTGAAAGGACAGCTTAGGTAAAAGTTAGGGCATACTTGTAAGAGTAAAAGACTTCTCAAAAAGTGGTTGTCGGGATTTTTCTTAATTCCATCCAGGCCATGAAATGTCTCAGCCATAATAATGGCAGAAGGGTCATAACCGCACATAAAACCTTGAATGACATAAAGTAGTCGCTAATCACCTCTTCCGCTATCATTACCTTTCAGAAGGTATCGCATTAGAATACAAAACATAACTGCACTTCTCCAACGGTAAGAGCCTATCTCCATGTTAGAGGAGGCATCCAACAATATCTTTAATTCAATAGACAATGTGCTAGGTATCACAATCTCCATCTCATCAACAGTGAAGAGAAAAGCTTCAAAGGCTTCCCGCGAATAAAAGGTTCTAGCAAAGGGTAACGCCAAAGAAGTAAAAGGATAAAAGAGCAGGCCTAGGATAACAGTAAATTCTTCGGGCAGAGGACATAAATTATTGCAATTGAAACAAAAGAAATGGTTTTCAGTATCCCAGAATGTTGTGGCAGATTTTAGAAAGACGTGGTATATTTTAACTCGGTGCAAGAAATGAAGTGAAGAAAGTAGAGCCAAATTTGGGGGCGACCAGTCAGAAACCCCACGAATAATGGATACGACAAGGTCTTGCAAGACATGATCCATCATATGGAAAGAAGCTACCAGAGATGTAAATGTCCATCCGAATATAAGAAAAGGCTGGCCGGATATTACCAGAAGACCAGAAGGGACCAGTAGCAAGAAAATATGAATAGCGATGTCAGGAGGGCAAATGAGACCCAAGATGGATGAAAAGGTAAGACAATGATATTTGATGGTCAAAATAATTTAGAAACAAGTCATATTTATAAGGGTCTTAAAAAACTGAAGCCGGAATGAATTTATGATCTCGAGTGGAACCATGTTGGCATAAGGTGTAAGACAACATCTGGCCAGTCATACGACACATGTCCGACCAAATTCGTGGCTAAGTCATGCCAGACATGATGACCGTTGTTCATGGGTTGTGAAGAAGAAACATTGAATAAACAAATTTTTTTTATTTTCATTGCATAGAAAAGTTTGTACAAAGGGTTGGTGATTATAATGAAAGCAAAAAATAAAAAGGAAAAAGCATACTATTCTGTAGACCCTTCATTGCCAGACTCATCCACTCATTCCTCCGTGATTTTAGGTCCTTGTGATGCCTCCATAGAATGCAATCCATTGGTACGAACCTCCTATTGCCTAATGCTGGCCTCCAAAAGAGATAGACGTCTGCGGGCATGCTCGAGTTAGTGCTCAGGACATTTATAATCTCTAACCCGCGTTTCCATTTCCTTTAAGTGGTGTTGGTGGCCCTTAGCTTGCACATCCAACAAGCCCCACAATAGGAAATCATATAAAAGTTAGGAAATCACGCATATATGCATACATGCATATTCACATTTCTTTATAGGTACCTAATAAGAGAGGCTTTGTTTAGTCAGTTCGGTCTTCGCCGCCTGTGTCAAACGATAGCAGCGGTTCGTAAAGTAAGTAGAAAGGCAACTTTCAAAATGTGATGAGAGCAAAAGCCAACTCAAAGCATGAGAAGCACTTACAAGTGTTGCATCTGCATGAGCAAGTGACAGAGACTGCGCCCTTGGCTAAGGACAATGAGCGGGTCGAAAAAAATGCTCCGGTATCACCACTGACTGAGTATATGAGGTCTGGCCAAAGACCAACTGTGCCTAGAATTACATCAGATGAAACCTAGGTCTCGATGTGGATACACCTCATCGGGAAAAAATAGCCCTACGCCGAACCCATCGGGATGGCACTGGTCGGCAAAAGGCTCATCCTCTTTCTCGTCACCATTAGATGTTGGATAAACGTGATGAGTTCACTGACCTCATCGGCAAACCTAGATCAGAATACACATCAATAAAGAATGCTTGATTAAGAGAGAAAATCACAAAAGGTTGGTAGTTTACACTTGAGTAGCTCATCGAGGTTCAAAAAAAGGTAGAGATCTCAAGAGTGCAGTGCTGCCCCTTTGCCAATAGTCACCATCAACAAGAAAATTGCTGGCTGGAAGACCATGCAGAGCAGCTAAAAGATCCTCCCATAATAGCTGGAGTCGAAAGAATATCAAAGGAGTTGGGGAGACAGGTATCCTAAGGGCTTATGGGCCTATATACCGTGAATAGACTCACTCACCCAAATACCACAGTCGTTGGTCTGTACTGAGCAGAAACAAAATGCAAGCCATTCTTCTTAAAAGAGTAACGCGTAGATTTTGGGAGATTATCAACTAGAGTCCTCCATCAGGCTATGTCTAGCTGCACAAAGGGAACAAGGTAAGAGTTAGTCAACAAGCAGAAAAAGTAAAATCATAAAAGCAAGATAGAAAGAAACTTACCATATCCTAGTTAAGCTCATTCAAATGAGCCCGATGCACTGCTAAGTCATGAGATTCAGAGTATCCCACAGTGGACTCACCCCAGCGAGATAAGCCTAAGAATCTAACCTCTTCCCTGGAGATAGGAAAAGGTTGAGCCAATATGTTGAACTTATAAGCCCAAGCCTATGACATCAAAAGGAGGATAAGAAATTATCATTAAGCAGTAAAAGAATAAATTGAGACAACCACCCTTACCTTGACCATAAAGCCATTGCCCTGAACATATGAGTGGCCGTGGTAGTGACGTTTCAGTCCTCAATAGATGGCTGCCAAAATGGTAAATCCTCAATCCCACTTTTGCTCTGTGTCTAAATTACGAAGCAGAGGTAAGAGGCATGTTTCATTGGTAATGGCTGCGTAACTTTTAATAGGCCAAACTGTTTACAAACTAGTAGCCTCAGAAAATAGGGTACAACCGAGCATGTAAAGCAGAAATGACCTCACCTGCTAGTCTATCTCGATATCTCGAGTAGACGCCCATCCTTGGTAATGGCTGCGTAACTTTTAATAGGCCACTACGCCAGAATGAACCTTGGGGGTGACCCCCAATAGCCGTTGAATATAACCAGACCGCGCTGTAAGAGTGTATAGGCTTCATTCGAACTTAAGGAGACGACCCTCGTAAGGGATTCTGGTCAAGTAGGCAAAATCCCCAAGAGTAACGGTCAGCTCACCAACGTGATGGTGGAACATGTGGATAGTGTCCATCTATCGCTCAATGAAGGCCTTTAATCCCCACTTATCATGTTTCATTGCCCGAGTGAGGATGCAGAGGATGAACTACTCAAACCCTGTCATAGCGATCCTAGCCTTCACGGCCGCCGAAAGGTCATTATACCATCTCTGGACACCTACAAAGTTGCCATCGGCCTTCAAGCGGGATGCATCAAGCTGTTAAAGAAGAAAACTAGATCTGAAAACATGTATGGACGGTAAAATGGGGTTACAAATTTGAAGAAACTCACTGGACATCAAAGCCAATGTTAGTCGGGCATGGTATCATATCTGGCCAGATATGTTATAATTGGGGCCGGACATAAGAGAACATCCGGCATGATATAAATCAAAGTTCAGAATATAAAAATGCACGAACTGAAAAAAAAGGGAAATAGAACTTACTAGGTCCATAACAGACCATGCATGATCATCAAAAGCAAGAATGGTAAGGATGAAGTCCCCATATTCAAGTCCAAATAATTTTTGGAACCCTGAGACCCGATCCAGCGTAGAGACGAAAGGGAGATCCGGGTCCTCTAGGGTATGGTCAGAAGTAGGAAGTCTTAAAGAAGCCATTTATGATCGATGGTACAATAAAAGTTGCCAAAGATGGAGTTTTCTTTGGAACTTTTACAGAGATTTTTTTTAACATGGTGGAAAAGAAGGGGAAATGCTAGGCTTTTTATATCCGACAAAGGTCCGTTTGGTCATAAATAAATAACATCCGGATGGACATAAGAAAGTCAAACAAACATGATATGGAAAATCGGGTGCCTATTGTAATATTAGCAGAGATAGAAGCATCTCAACACCGATCAAAGTATCGGCGGCCTATGGGTCTATCAACTACTAGAGCTGGGAATAAAGCCTGGCGAGATCGAAGCGTCTCAACATCGATTGAAGCATCAAAGGCCTTCGGGTCTATCAACCATCTCAACCAGGAATGAAGGCCGAGGAATTGAAGGTCCATCACTTATTGAAGCTGGGAATGAAGTCTGACGAGATCGAAACATATCAAGATCAATCAAGGTATCGATAGCCTGCGAGTCTATCAACTACTAGATCTGGGAATGAAGCCTGACAAGATCAAAGCTTCTCTATACCGATCAAAGTATTTGTGGCCTGTGGGTCCATCAGATACAAAAGTTGGGAATTGAGCCTGGAGAGATTGAGGCATCTCAATACCATATGAAGCATCAAAAAGGCTCGAGGGCCTACTTATTGCGATAGAAGCAGGTTAGCCCGAAGAAGCCAGAAAAACTAGGTAACTGAAAATACATGCATGAATTTGATAGGTATGTCACTATCACACACTGCACAAGCCTACCAAAGTGGAGGTGAGTGTAGGCATTAGATATTTACATGGCCCAATGATGAGTCTACTGTAGGGGAATTGTATGAGAGTTAAGGAAGATTATAAGGTTTAAATGGTGGAGAGAAACTATTCACATTCGAACATATATAAACCTTAAATCTAGCCGGACATAACCATAACATCTGGCTGGATACACCTCCATATTCGATTGGACATGCGTCGCATTTCTAGTTTTACAGAAGGACTCGATCACTTTCATTCTTAATCCAATTTCATAAACTCATATTCTTTCCTTCTTAAACACTTTCCCCAATTAGTTTTGCCGGACATAACCATAATTATCAATTTCCCTTTTTAAAAGACATTGTTTCCTTCCTAAACTAAGAAAACATCACTATAAAATGGGAAGACCTTCACAAACAAATGACTTTCATCGAGATTCAAATTTTGGAGGCTTGCAACTAATCATTTGCCAAAAATCAGTGAAGCACACCAGCCCAACAACAAACAAAGTCCCAAAGAAACCGCTTAACTCTCTCTCAAGTAAATGAAGTCAATAATCAACCAAGACTGTCAAATGTGTTCTCGGAACTGAGATACACCTAAGGTAAGACCTGAAGGCACTTATCACTTAATTCCTCATTTACTGTTTTGATACAGTATCTTCACCCGGACATACTATATGTCTGGCCGGACATACACTAGTCACATATTAACTCTAGTTGTACAAAGGTTACATTTGACAGGATGCTTTACAATGGTATATAGGATGAAAACCCATATGTATATTCCGTAGCTGAATCTGATTGGACGGTAGTGCGGTCTGTACTTGGGATACAACTCCACGTATCAAGGAAAGAATAGATGTTATATATTTTTATATTTATGCATGTTTTTTCTACTATTTTTGTATACTTAGCATGAATTCCTTCCCGTTTATTTATTATTTATCTTACTAGACAACTTGTTTATCATTTTCTTATTATTACATGAGTTTTATGATTTTGGATTACACTACACATCCGGCCAGACTTCCAGTACTCCATAATAAATTTCATTGTTTCTTTTATTGTTGTGATAATGCTCTCTGGACATTATGATTTGCTTTTAACTTTTGTTTGTGCTTTTGAGTGTTTTAAATTATTTTTCATGATTTTGACATTATAAGGCATAATGATACCGCTTTCAAACCATGATATTATACTGGCATATGTAAGGGATCATTCCGAACCCAAACGGGTTTAAAGTCAAGCTTGCGAGGGGTGTAGTGCGGCCTTAAATCATTCTCAGCTTCTTATACTAGGTGGCGACTCTTTAATTCTCCGACTAGTCCCATATGGACTAATTGTACTCTCTACGAGCTGCGAGCTCAATAGTGTCATGGTCGTTGATGTCATTGGTATAACAGGAAATCATGTTTCGCTCATACACCATGCTAGGCATATCCAGAGGCTACAAATGCCATTGAGGCCCGCGAGCCCTGCTCGTGCTATGCACCTCCAACTATCTTTATGGGCGGCAGATGCCATGGGGGAAATATCTCTCCCCATATTATGCAAACCCGAGGCTACTGATGAACACTTAAAAGTGCATATTTATTAAACGAAAAATCAATCATTTAACACTCATAGTTTCACTAATCCCCTTAAAATTAGCATATCTATGAAATAATATTTTACATTATGTTTTGTATGTTTTTATTGTGTTTTTTTGTTATTTGGTAGGTAAAATACAGCTCGGAAACTCGACAGGAAAAACCAAACTTGGAAAAGGGCAAAAACGTAAAATCAGCAGGAGCATCGCGACGCGCAAGGAATTGGCATCGCAACGCACCCATGAAGACAAGAAGACCGCGAGCACCGACTAGAGCGTTGCAACGCGCAGGGATTTAGCGTCGCGACACCCTCAATTGCCAACATGTATCAACAGCTGTCAACAACTGGCATCAGCGTCGCGAACTACCAAGACCCGGCATCACGACGCGCAGACCTTATTTTAGCCTATAAATTAAAGCTTTCAACAGAAGGAAATTTTCATACTTTTATTTCTGAATTCTCTATAGATTTTTGGGAAGAGAGTGTCTTGTGTGTTTATTTATTTAAGCTTTCGATACTGTCTTTTTCTTTCAGTAATAAAATTACGAGTGTTTTTAATTACAAAATGTGTAGTTAATTTCTTTTTGTTGGGGTAAATGGTGAAGCTTTTATAATGAAAACTTAGATCAATCTCGCTTATATTATAATAAATAAATTATAATCTAATGATTAAAACTTGATTTAAATCTAGATTAATTATCGAAAAATCTTGCTACCGCCTATATGGCTGGTTTTATATGGTTACCGCCTGTACGGCTGATTTTAAATGTTTTGGCATAACTAAGTATCTAACTAGACTTGTTATCAACAGAAATGAACACCACCTATATGGTTGGTTTTATATGTTTTGGCATAATTAATTACTGAGATAAATTAATTGGGTAACAAGGACAATTTGTATATTTTAATAAAACAAGATTTCTAGATTTGAAATATTAAAAATGGATCCCCTAACTTCAACATTTTATTTTATTATTGCTTATTGACCTACAAGTTTCCAACTACTTCAAAAAATCAAACCTTTTTCATTTCGCTCTAAATCTATTGATTTCCAACTACTTCAAGTTGAAAACCCAATTGATTAGGAAGAAAATGAGTCTCAGCATAACAATCATCCTACGACACTCAGATAATTTATGAATACCACCAGGACATGATCACCATCTTGTATTGTTTTTCCTCCAGATGCAATACGTTTCAATTTTAAATCAGGTATCATCCATCTTTTACCCACATTCTACGGTCTAGAATCAGAAAATTCTTATCAGCACTTAATGGAGTTTGAAGAGGTATGTAAAACTTACACAAACTAAAATTGTAGCATGAATGTAATTCGTTTAAAGTTTTTTCCCTTTTCTTTAAAGGATAAAGCAAAAATTTGGCCGCAAAACCTTAAGTCGGGATTTATTAGAACATGGGATGATTTACAAGAACAATTCTTAAAATGTTCTTTCCCCCCTCATATGGCAAATTCCTTTAAGATGAGAATCAAAGTCTTCACACAAGAGTCAGGGGAAACACTTTACCAATATTGGTAGATGTTTAAAGAGATGTTAAATATTTGTCCATATCACGGGTTTGAAACATGGAGGTTGATTGCCTACTTCTACGAGGGTTTAACACCCCAAGGTAGACAAGTAGTGGAGATGATGTGTAACGGTGAGTTTAAGGACAAAGATCTCAAAGATGTACTAGATTACCTAGAACACTAAGTAGAGAATGCACAACAATGAGACACAGTTGGCACCTATGAGTCGTCTGTAAAACCACAACCATCTGGTAGAGGTATGTTTAACCTTAGCGAAGACCATGACCTTGCTGCAAAGTATGCATCCCTATCTAAAAAAATTAAGGCTTTAGAAGTAAGGAATAGTGATCATGTCAAGTCAGTTAGAGAAGTCCTATATCAAATTTGTAATTAAATGAACATGTCACACACGTTTTCCCATCTTTAAAAGCCCTGCAAGAGTGTCTCCATGACCAGGTCAGTTCCATAAAAACATTTAATAGACCAAATCCAAACCCATACTCACAAACCTATAATTCTGGTTGGAGAAATTATCCAAACTTCAATTGAAGGAATGATAACCAAACAAAATCATCGCAACAACCTCCTAAGGGTTCACCAGAATTTTCGAAATTCCCAGAATTATGCACCATATGTCCCACCACCTAGGAAAACCATTGAGGATACCTTGAATGCATTCATGGAGAAACATGAAGCCATCGATAACCAAAATGCACAAACAATGAGTGATTTTAGAGAAACTTTTGCCAAAATCACATTGTAGGCACTGCATTTTTGCATAAGGCCCGATGATGAGCCTCGTATGGAGGAAGTACCCTTTAAGTTGAGGAAGTCGCGGGAAACGGACGTCGGAAGGGAAAATTCAAAAAATCAATACCTTGACAGATTTCATTCGTTTGCTTAGCATCGGGTTCGCTCGATTAATCTCTGTTTTAACTGTTAGACTCGGCCAAGAAAAAAAACCTTGCACCCATCAAAAGCCCATTTCGCCCAAGCCCAATCCAAAAATAATTAAAATATTTAAAACACATGTCACAAATTAAATTAAATCTAATCAACTCAAATAAATTAAATCAAATCCAATTAAAATAAAAACAAATCCCATTCCTAAATTAAATAAATCCCTTTCCTAATTTAAATAAATCACTTGCCTAAATTAAATAAATCAAATCACCTTCCTAAATTAAATAAATCACCTTCATAAACTAAAGATATCCTTTCCTTATAACAAACCAATTAAATCTTCCCCATGATCACACAATCTCCATTTCCTACCCATACAAGGACAACCCTAACTCACTCTTATAAAAAGACACACAAACTAAAACCCGGGGGGGGGGGGGGGAGCTCATTCACGGCGATAACAAAGAAAAAAACCTAGCTCCTCTCACTCTTTCTTCCCTCCTCTCGGCAAACCCTAAATAGCCTCTCATCTCTCTCTTTACCCTCTCACAACTCACGGCCACAACCAATAACCCTCTCTCTCACGGCCTCTCCATCTCGCCTCTCTCAACCCTCATCTCTTTCTTCAAACAAACTGCCACCATGCACACGTGAAAATAAAAAAACCCTAAAGCACCAGCCATTCACGTCAACACCAAACAAAAAAACAAAAGCACCAGCCATTCACGTCAACACCAAACCAGAAAACCCTAAACAACCTCACCTTCTCAGCCCCCACCAATTAACTCACGCATGAAAACTAGGAAACTCTAAGCAACCCTCACTAAAACTACGGCATCTCTATTCCATCTTCTCTCCTCACCCACAAACACACATAAACCGTAGAGTTCACTCACGGCACAAACACGAGCCACCAAGGGGAGAATAAGCGCAGCACCAAAGGGAAACCAAGCCACCACCACCGACACAAAATATCTTCACAAACAGGCCATAAGCTCTAGCAATCGAACACATGAACCTAAGCCCCTTGGATCACGTTGATGATCATCGATTATGTGGCGCACTGTGACCATGCCATAAATTTTGCTTGTAAGTTGTTAATGATCTGGACGTGGCTAATGTTGATGAGTGGAAGATGCGCATGTGTTCAAAACATATATTGCAAGTGGCGCATGCTTAATGATATTTTCAATTGAAGCATGCAATTGACGCATGCATAATTAGCCATATGTACAGTGCATGATCAAAGGAACATGAATGCACTTGGTCGATGATGAAACAGTCCCAAAACAACTAATGAATCACCCAAAACAATCCCCGAACACCCCAAAAAATAGTGAACACAGCGAGCGGAAACAGTGAGTGAAAACAGAGAAAATAGCGAGCAGAAACAGCGAGTGAAAACAGAGAAAACAGTGAGCGGAAACAACAAACCAGTGAAAATAGCGGAAATGCTAACCCTTCCGGCGACGTCCCAACCCACTCCCGAGAAGCGACTTAAAAGGTAAGACCTGAGGGCACCCTTTATTATATTTTATTTCGTCGTCTTGGAAACAGCATGCTTGGTTGGACGTGAAATACATCCAACCGGGTATGCGAAGTCCTATATTGAAAACGGCCAAATTCTTTGGTCACATATTTATTATTCCTCATTTATTTGATATTATTAGTCTTTTATTATCTTTCATTTAATTTATGTTTATTGTTGCCTTATTATTCTGTGTTTATTTTGCGTTATTTATCCTCCTTATTATTTTGCATGTTTGGTCTCTTTGGTTATTTATGGTTATATGCATTATCGTATGTTTCATGTATGTCAACATTGTGTTAATGATTGCATTTGTGTTAATGCTTGAGTGTTGCCTCTTGTGGTATATCAGATGGAAACCCAGACATAAATTCCGTAGCCGAATCCGAATGGACGGTAGTGCGGTCTGTACATGGGATACAACTCCACGTATCGTTTGAGGAAACTTTCACGCATGTGTTTTCATGGGATTGTGTGCTCGCTTTCGTTTCATTTACTTCTATGTGTGCCGACTTAGATATTAGTTAATCTTGCATGTGTATGTTGCGTAGACTTGGTTATATTATTGTGTGAATCCGTTCATTACAAGTGGCATAAGTAAGGGACCATTCCGAACCCAACGGTTTGAGGTCTTCCCTTGCGAGGGGTGAGTGCGACCTTAAATCATTTCCCAGTTCACGCTGGGTGGCGACTCCTTTATTCTCCGGTTTAGTTCCCCGCGGACTACTTCGTACTCCTGACCGGGCCGCGAGCCTGGAACAGCGTCATCGATTTATGTGTCCTACAGTCTGGCGACTCCACTGGGGATAGAGAATCAGCCCCGAAATAATGTCTTGTAATATTTGTGATTTTTTGCTTTAGTTAACCATGTCTACAGTGGGTTTAAGGGGTTCAATCAAAGGCACTATTAGAGCTAGGTAATGGTTTGTGTCTTCCTTCATTCACTACCTTTCTATAAGGAAAAGTTATGAAGGCACATCGATAATCATTTACTCAAAGCTTACTGTGATGGACTAATTTGGAGGATCTATTGTTTATTCCTTTCACCAAGGCGATAAAAGCCTAAGAGGCAAGGGTATTTAAGAGAGTTTGCTCCACCCTCCCTCTGGGGAATCTTCAATAAGGAATCCATTTGACAGTCATTCATGTATCATCACTCGTTGACACGTACCGTAGCGTATAAAAAAGGTGCGCTCACTTGGTCACTTGAACCCTTGAGTGGGGAGACCTAGTTGTGGGCAACCCTTCGCCGGCGAGAGCCTTTGTCTACACTCCTATAAACCCGCTTGTAAACCATAGTCATATATCCTATAGAAGTTGCCCCTTTATGCTTTTGATAACCACATGCATATTATATCTCATACATGGCACGTATCTCATGCATCTCATGGATACACGCATCATATTAACCCCGTGTCTTAAAAGCCATCATAGATATCCATTGGGTTAGGAAAAAAAAGATTTGTCAAGAAGAGTTTAGCAAACATGGATATCGGGGAAAAGGAAACCTAGGAACAGAAAACTTTACGGCAAGGATAGAAAGACCATTGTAAAAAAAAAGGAAGAAAAAAAAAAGAAGAAAAATAAAAAAAAAAGAGAAAAAAAAATTTTGTTTTTAGTCCTTAATAGTTAGACATAAGTCCAATGATGAAATCGTTTGCTTTAGGGTGAAATCTTAGAAACGATAAACTCTTGATGTGCTTTTATCAGATACTTTGAGTGATTGATCTATGTTAGACTCGTAAGCACTTCACTATAGGTTCTTAGCGGTGAAAACCTGAGTAGTTGGCAAGGTGACTAGTTGAAGAAATCGTAGGTCGGTGAATGACCGTTTTCTTAGATGTCTATCTTGATTTGCTTATGTTATTATGTGTGGTATGGTTGAAAATAAAAGAAAAGTCTCTAAAGAAAAGATTTGAACGACCTATAACCGATAAGCGTGAAACTACCCATGGGCGAGTATTAGGACCACCATGAGGAGAAATGCTACCTTAAAGGGTAGGTGTGTTGAAAAAAAGAAGAAGTTCAAAATGAAAAGAAAAAAAGAGAGAGAAAAGAGAAAGAAAATTGTACCACATTGAGCACAGAAAAGCAACTGCAGGTATAATTGAAACATCTAGGTTGGTTTGACCCATCGATCCCATTTTTTTTTAAAAAATCTTTGAGTAGCTTACCTGGGGATGAATCTGCAAAGGAACCTTTGCACACACACACTTTGAGTCTGGCTTAGATAATTTATTCAAAGACTTGGATTTGAGTTGCATCGAATGTTTTGAAGGTTCTCTGGTTTCAATACTGGGCATTCTTTGAGGGCAACAATATGTATAACTATTGGGACTATTTCGTAAGAGGCAGTATAGTATGTTGGTATGGAACGTCACATCACATGATCCACCTTGACCTAGTGCAAACAATAGAGAGTAGAAAACTAAGCCAAGTCTGGGGGCGACCAGTCTACCACCCAGCGAATAAGGGATATACCAAGAACTTGAGCCATGAGACAAAAGAGAACTGAACAATCACCAGAGTAGAATTGACAGAAGAAAACTATATGCAGGCCCAATGGGCGATCAAAGAATTTTGTAGGCAAGGGGCGCCAAGTAGCACAAAGAAGGACTAACCCATCAGAATAGGAGACACATTCATGCATGCATGCATACACGTCACACACACGTATTTTTTGTTTTTTTTTGTTCGCATGTTTTGAAGAAAAGGAAAAAGTGACAAAGACAAGCAGTTTCGGGAATGAATCCCAGGGTCGAGGCCCACAATATCAGCAGTTTTGGGGAATAAATCCCAGGGTCGAGGCTCACATTGTCAGTAGTATCGGGAATGAATCCCAGGGTCGAGGCCCACATTGTCAGCAGTATCGGGAATGAATCACTGGGTCGAGGCCCACATTATCATCAATTTCGGGAATGAATCCCAAGGTCGAGGCCCACGTTGACAGCGGTTTCAGGAATGAATCCTAGGGTCGAGGCCCACGTTGTCAGCAGTTTCGGGAATGAATCCCAGGGTCGAGGCCCACATTATCAGCAGTTTCGGGAATGAAGCCCGGGGTCAAGACCCATATTATCAGTAGTTTCGGGAATGGATCCCAGGGCCGAGGCCTGCCTTATCAACAGTTTCGGGAATGAATCCCAGGGTCGAGGCCCACACTATCAGCAATTTTTTGGAATGGATCCCAGGGTCGAGGCCCACATTATCAGCAGTTTCGGGAATGAATACCAGGGTCGAGGCCCATATTATCAGCTGTTTTCGGGAATGAATCCCAAGGTCGAGGCCCACACTATCAGCAATTTTCGGGAATGGATCCCAGGGTCGAGGCCCACATTATCAGCAGTTTCGGGAATGAATCCCAGGGTCGAGGCCCACATTATCAGCAGTTTTGGGGAATGGATCCAGGGTCGAGGCCCGCATTATCAGTAGTTTCGGGAATGAATCCCAGGGTCGATGCCCACATTGTCAGCTGTTTCGGGAATGAATCCCAGGGTTGAGGCCATATTATTAGCAGTTTCGGGAATGAATCCCAGGGTCGAGGCCCACATTATCATCAGTTTCGGGAATAAAGCCCAGGGAACAAAGCCCACATTCAGTACAGCTCGGGAACAAAGCCCACAGTCAACACAGTTCGGGAATAAAGCCCAGAGAACAAAGCCCACATTCAGTATAGCTCGGGAAGAAAGCCCACAGTCAATACAGTTCAGGAATAAAACCCAGGGAACAAAGCCCACTCTCTACATAGTTCGGGAACAAAGCTCAGGGAATAAAGCCCACATTCAGCATAGTTCGGGAACAAAGCCCACCATCAGTTCAGTTTGGGAATAAAGACCACTCTCAGCACAGATCGGGAACAAAGCCCACAATCAGTTCAGGAATAAAGCCCACTATTAACACAGCTCGGGAACAAAGCCCACTCTCCACACAGTTCGAGAATAAAGCCCACATTCAATACAGTTCGGGAACAAGACCCGCAATTTAATTTGGGAACAAGACCCATAATCGAGAACAAGACCCACAATTCAATTTGGGAACAAGACCCACAATCGGGAACAAGACCCGCAATTCAATTTGGGAACAAGACCCATAATCGGGAACAAGACCTGCAACTGAATTTGGGAACAAGACCCACAATCGAGAACAAGACCCGCAATTCAATTTGGGAACAAGACCCACAATCGGGAATAAGACCCACAACTCAATTAGGGAACAAGACCCATAGGTCATAGCACCTCGCCATAAATCTCAACTCAATTAAGGAAACAAGACCCTCATCTCAATTCGGGAACAAGACCCTCATCACAATTCAGAATCAGACCCGCAACTCAATTTGGGAACAAGACCCACAATCGGGAATAAGACCCATAACTCAATAAGGGAACAAGACCCTCAGCTCACTTCGGGAACAAAACCCACTCGGTGGTTCGGGAATAAGACCCAGATGTCACAGCACCTCGCCATCAATCTCAACTCAATTCAGGGAACAAGACCCTCATCTCAATTCGGGAACAAGACCCTCATCACAATTCGGGAACAAGACCCTCATATCAACTCAGTAATGGTTCAAGAATAGACCACCTCACAGTAACGGTTCGGGAATGGACCACCTCAAGTAACGATTCGGGAATGAACCACCTTACATCAGCTCAGTTCGGTAGTGATTCCTAGAGATCGCAGCATCTTACAGGGATGAACCTCAGAGGTCGCATCACCTCACCACCAGATCAACTCAGTTCGAAGCAACATGCAAGTCAGGCAGCAGCTGGCGAGCCAGGTAAGTAAAAATGCATTGCATAACTTTGATAGGTTGTCACTATCACACACTGCACAAGTCCCATCAAAGTTGGGGCGACTGTAGGCACTGCATTTTTTAATAAGGCCCGATGATGAGCCTCGTATGGAGGCACTACCCTTGAAGTTGCGGAAGTCGCGGGAAACGGTGGTCGGAAGGGACAATTGAAAAAATCAATACCTTGTTAGATTTCATTCGTTTGGTTAGCCTCGGGTTCGCTCGATTAATCTTTGTTTTAACCGTTAGACTCGGCCAAAAAAAAAACCCGCACCCATCCAAAGCCCATTTCGCCCAAGCCCAATCAAAAAATAATTAAAACATTTAAAACACATGTCAAAAATTAAATTAAATCAAATCAAATCAAATAAATTAAATCAAAACAAATCCCATTCCTAAATTAAATAAATTCCCTTCCTAATTTAAATAAATCACTTGCCTAAATTAAATAAATCAAATCAAATCACCTTCCTAAATTAAATAAATCACATTCCTAAACTAAAGAAATGCTTTCCTTATAACAAACTAATTAAATCTTCCCTATGATCACACAATCTCCATTTCCTACCCATACAAGAACAACCCTAACCCACTCTTATAAAAAGACACACAAACTAAAACCCGGGGGGAGCTCATTCACGGTGATAACAAAGAAAAAAACCCTAGCTCCTCTCACTCTTTCTTCCCTCATATCGGCAAACCCTAAATAGCCTCTCATCTCTCTCTCTACCCTCTCACAACTCACGGCCACAACCAATAACCCTCTCTCTCACGGCCTCTCCATCTCGCCTCTCTCAACCGTCATCTCTTTCTTCAAACGAACTGCCACCATGCACACGTGAAAACAAAAAAACCCTAAAGTACCAGCCATTCACGTCAACACCAAACAAAAAACCAAAAGCACCAGCCATTCACGCCAAACTAGAAAACCCTAAACAACCTCACCTTCTCAGCCCCCACCAATTCACTCACGCATGAAAACTAGGAAACCCTAAGCAACCCTCACTAAAACTACGGCATCTCTATTCCATCTTCTCTCCTCACCCAAAAACACACATAAACCGTAGAGTTCACTCACGGCACAAACACGAGCCATCAAGGGGAGAATAAGCACAGTACCAAAGGGAAACCAAGCCACCACCACCGACACAAAATATCTTCACAAACAGGCCATGAGCTCTAGCAATCGAACACATGCACCTAAGCTTCATGGATCACGTTGATGATCATCGATTATGTGGCGCACTGTGACCATGCCATGAATTTTGCTTGTAAGTTGTTAATGATCCGGACGTGGTTGATGCTGATGAGTGGAAGATGCGCATGTGTTCAAAACATGTATTGCAAGTGGCGCATGCTTAATGATATTTTCAATTGAAGCATGCAATTGACGCATGCATAATTAGCCATATGTACAGTGCATGATCAAAGGAACATGAATGCGCATTGTCGATGATGAAACAATCCCAAAACAGCTAATAAATCACCCAAAATAGTCCCCGAACACCCCAAAAAATAGTGAACACAGCGAACGGAAACAGCGAGTGAAAACAGAGAAAATAACTTGAGGAAATAACGAGTGAAAACAGAGAAAACAGTGAGCGGAAACAGCAAACCAGTGAAAACAGTGAAAATGCTAACCCTTCCGGCGACGTCCCAACGCACTCCCGAAAAGCGACTTAAAAGGTAAGACCTGAGGGCACCCTTTATTATATTTTATTTTGTCGTCCTGGAAACGGCATGCTTGGTTGGACATGAAATACATCCAACCGGGTATGCGAAGTCCTACATTGAAAACGGCCAAATTCTTTGGTCACATATTTATTATTCCGCATTTATTTGATATTATTAGTCTTTTATTATCTTGCATTTAATTTATGTTTATTGTTTTGTCTCTTTGGTTATTTGTGGTTATATCCATTATCGTATGTTTCATGTATGTCAACATTGGGTTAATGATTGCATTTGTGTTAATGCTTGAGTGTTGCCTCTTGTGGTATATCAGATGGAAACCTAGACATAAATTCCATAGCTGAATCCGAATGGACGGTAGTGCGGTCTGTACATGGGATACAACTCCACGTACCGTTTGAGGAAACGTTCACGCATGTGTTTTCATGGGATTGTATGCTCGCTTTCGTTTCATTTACTTCTATGTGTGCCGACTTAGATATTAGTTAATCTTGCATGTGTATGTTGCATAGACTTGGTTATATTATTGCGCGAATCCGTTCATTACAAGTGGCATAAGTAAGGGACCATTCCGAACCCAAATGTTTGAGGTCTTCCCTTGCGAGGGGTGAGTGCGACCTTAAATCATTTCCCAGTTCACGCTGGGTGGCGACTCCTTTATTCTCCGGTTTAGTTCCCCACAGGTTACTCCGTACTCCTGACTGGGCCGCGAGTCTGGAACAATGTCGCCGATTTTTGTGTCCTACATACATTTGCATTAACCATTAATGCGAAAGGAAAGTTTCCTGCACAACCACAGTCAAATCCCAAGAGTCATCTAAATCCTCACTAGGGTAGTTCTAGAAATCAACACTTAGACTAAGTCAAATATATTATTACTCTTCGTAGTGGTAAGGACATCCACAGACCTATTCTTAAACCTCGTGAAACTGAGAATAAAATATATTCTGAGGGTAGGGAAGGGGTTGATGAACCATTACCCGTCATTGATAATAATAATTTTTCTCATGCACCTCCATTTCCTCAAGCATTAAAAACAAAGAAATTGAATCATTCCCCAGAGATTTATGAAATATTCAAATAGGTAAAGGTCAATATTCCTTTGTTAGATGCCATCCAATGGATACCATCTTATTTCAAATTTTTGAAAGATCTGTGCACCGTTAAAAGAAAACATCAGGTAAGAAAGAAAACTTTTCTAGCTGAACAAGTAAGTTCCATTCTCTCAACCAATAATGCATTAAAATACAAAAACCATGGTTAACTATTTCTTGCATTATTAGAAATCAAAACATTGAACATGCTTTGCTTGATCTTGGAGCTAGTGTAAATTTACTTCCATTTTTGGTTCACCAACAACTTAATATCGGTGAGATAAAACCAACCTCAACTACTTTTTTACTTGCCGATAGATCAGTTAAGGTACCAAAAGGAATCGTGGAAGATGTGTTATTGCAAGTCGATAAATTCATATATCCTGTGGATTTTATTGTCTTAGAAACACAACATGTGGCAGACAGTTATAAGCCAATCCCTGTAATACTTGGTCGCCCATTTTTAGCAACAGCTAACGCTTTAATTAATTGCTGGAATGGGATCTTGAATCTATCTTTTAGCAACATGATATTGGAGCTACATATTTTTAACATGTGAAAATAACCTTATGATGAGGACAATGAAAACGAAATCATAGAATTAATTGAACCAATTGTGGAAGATCATATTCAGGGGAGTTTATCGGATCCTATGAAAATTTGGACTGCTAATTCTGTTGAATCAAGTACGAAAATGGATTCAGATATTACTAATGATTTTCTACTTGACTCTACACATGTATTGGAAGACGATGGAGAGATACAAAATTTGGAAGAATTGGGAACACTGGAAGAAGAAAAACACGAGGAAACACCCAAATTGGAGTTCAAAGCTTTGCCAAAAGAACTGAAATATGCAGTTCTAGAAGATAAACAAACTTACCCTGTGGTAATTTCTTCTCTTCTTACAAGCAATCAAGAAGGTAAGTTGTTAAATATGTTGAAAGAACACAAACTAGCAATCAGATGGGCTTTAAAAGATATAAAAGGCATTAATCCATTAATCTGCACACACCGAATACATTTAGAAGATAATGCTAGGACATATCGTCAAACCCGAAGAAGATTAAACCCTCACATGAAAGAAGTAGTAAAAACCGAGGTCCTTAAACTTCTTGATGTAGGCATTATCTACCATATCTCTGATAGTAAATGGGTAAGTCTGGAATTACTGTTGTAAAAAATGATAAAGGAGAATTAATCCCAACTCGCATCCAATCTAGTTGGCGTATATGTATTGATTATAGAAAACTAAATGACGCAATTAGAAAAAATCATTTTCCTTTACCATTTCTTGACCAAATTTTGGAAAGAGTAGCTAGACATCCATAATATTATTTTCTTGATGGTTACTTGGGTTATTATCGGATTCCCATTGCTTTAGAAGACCAGGAAAATACCATATTCACATGCCCCTTTGGAACATTTGCATGTTGGAAAATGCCTTTTGGACTTTGTAATGCACCTGTAACATTCCAACGATGCATGTTAAACATATTTAGTGATATGGTTGAACACTGTTTAGAGGTCTTTATGGATGATATAACTATCTTTGTGAATTTATTTGATAATTGCTTAAATAATATGGAAAATGTTTTGAAAAGATGTGAAGAAAAATGACTTGTGTTAAACTAGGAAAAATGCCATTTCATGACTAATTCAAGAATTATTTTGGGCCACGTTGTGTCATCCAAAGGTATTGAGGTTAACAAGGAAAAAATAGAAGTAATCTCTAAATTGCCATCACAAAAAACAGTCAAGGAAATCCGTTATTTCTTAGGACATGCAGGATTTTATTGGAGGTTCATTAAAAACTTTAGTACTATATCCAGACCCTTTTGTAACCTCCGATTAAAAGATGCAACATTTGAATGGACAGAAGAATGTCAAAAATCATTCAAAAAAATTATCAATCTTTTGACTTCTGCACCTATTATGCAATCCCCTGATTGCATGATATGGTTGAACACTGTTTAGAGGTCGTTATGGATGATATAACTATTTTTGTGAATTTATTTGATAATTGCTTAAATAATTTGGAAAATGTTTTGAAAAGATGTGAAGAAAAAAGACTTGTATTAAACTTGGAAAAATGCCATTTCATGACTAATTCAGGAATTATTTTGGGCCACGTTGTGTCATCCAAAGGTAATGAGGTTGACAAGGCAAAAATAGAAGTAATATCTAAATTGCCATCACAAAAAACAGTCAAGGAAATCCGTTCTTTCTTAGGACATGCATGATTTTATTGGAGGTTCATTAAAAACTTTAGTACCATATCCAGACCCTTATGTAACCTCCGATTAAAAGATGTAACATTTGAATGGACAGAAGAATGTCAAAAATCATTCAAAAAAATTATCAATCTTTTGACTTCTGCACCTATTATGCAATCCCCTGATTGGTCCTTGCCTTTTGAGCTAATGTGTGATGCTAGTGATTCTGCAGTTGGTGCAGTGCTAGGACAAAGAATAGAAGGTAAGCCAAATAGAACTTTAAACAGTGCACAAATGAATTACACTACCACAGAAAAAAACTACTTGCTGTAATATTTGAATTGGATAAATTTCGATCATATTTAATTGGTTATTCAACCATTGTCTATTCTGAACATGCTGTTGTTAGATATTTGATGTCTAAACATGATGTAAAGCCAAGATTAATACGGCGGATTTCGTTGCTTTAAGAATTTAATCTCACAATCAAAGACAAGAAAGAGGTAGAGAATGTGGTTGCAGATCATTTATCGAGACTCACAAACGAGTCACTAATTGATATAACTCCCATCAATGACTCATTTCCCGATGAGTTTTTATTCTCTGTAAACACAATGCCTTGGTATGCTAATATTGTCAATTTTCTTGCAACAAGAAAGATACCTCCAGACTGGAGCCAGCAAGACATGAGGAAATTTTTTTCCGAAGTCAAAAGATTCTATTGGGATGATCCATATCTGTTTAAGTGTTTCCTTGATCAGATTTTCAAAAGATGCATACCAGACAGTGAGATAAGTGGTGTTATTCAGTTTGGTCATTCAGAAGCATATGAAGGTCATTTTTCATCTAAGAAAACCGCTGTAAAAATCTTGCAGTGTGGATTTTATTGGCCCACCATTTTTAAAGATACACATGTTTTCTGTAAAAATTACGAAAACTGTCAAAATTTAGGATCCATTTCAAAAAGAAACATGATGCCTTTAAATCCCATATTTATCGTTGAAATCTTTGATTGTTGAGGGATAGATTTGTTAGACATTATGTCCCATAGCGTCACTGTTTGTAAATGATATTGTATTATTGTACAAAATTAACTATGTGATAATGAAATTGCCTTTTGCCGTTTTGTAATGTTATTTACTTTGATATATAAATGGCGAAAGTCCATATGATTAGTACCGGATTGAGATGATATGAGACAGTATCAATCCATAAAGGTTTAATCATTAAATATCCCTAGTCGTAGTATTATCGAGATCGGACATCGATAATGCGGAATAGACTAGTATTGCGCTTGTGCACGTTGTGAGGGCACAACGGCATAGTTCTCATATATTTAAGTATTGGATACTTATGCAAGTGTGATAGGAGGTTGTGTTTTACCGATGGTACGGAAAACAGCTTCGCTCTGGATAGACCCCGCGGAATCCCATTGGTAGTATGTCTGCGTGTCTATGGGAGGCCGCATCAGGGTAGGTGTATATGGTCTTAACCTGAGACTTACATCGCTAGTACTTGCGACAATCGGTAAACTTTGGTTTTGGTGGTTGGGGACCTTAACCGGTTCTGTGTACACCTCTTCTGGGTTTATCAAGAATCGTAGTGTACTGGATGTGATGTCGAGATGGAAGTATCGCTTCAGACATATGGAGGTGATGATCACGCAGGGCACAGAACTAGTACTCTATAAAAGGTTGCAACCGTCGGGACAATATGACCAGGTCAGGATTGTCCGATTTAAAGAGACTAGTTGCTTGATGTCCGATATATGTTTCGTACGGGGCAGACACATCTCCAGCCCCAGGCCTAGCATGTGATCATCCGATACTGGATCGATGTACGCAATACTACGGTATACTACGCTTGATATAGATCTTATATTCCTATAAGAATATTTCTGGAGAATTGGGTAGGCATGGCGCTTTGCTAGAAGCCAACCTTGTCTTGTGAATCGGTAAAGACGTAGTACGAGGTACGTACGTGTTCGGATTGTCCGACGACCGCATTTACTGCCAAAATATCCGGAGATCTCTTGGGTCGCTTCCTGAAGATTCACCTATGATATTTTGATTCGAACTTAATTAATCTTGGATTAATTACGGAGAAACTTTATCTCGGATAAAGTGCCTAATTTAGAGAGAGAACGATTAATTTGGAATTAATCGATAAAATTATTGTATTCGATATAATAATCGAAATTCGATTTCGACGCGAAATTAAAATTAGATTTTAATTCGGGCATACGAGTTAATTTAGAATTAATTCGTTAGCGACGTAAATAATAATTTCGCCAGGCGCAATTATTTATTTAAATTCGGTTTAATTAACGTCGCGACGTAAGCTCGGTATTTCGGAAATATCGAACCCGAACGCGTGAGTGGACGTGGGCCCACTTTCATTGGGAAACGTGTGGGCCCACATGACACTTGTCATTATATGCATTATTTAATTGATAAGGCATTGCATGGTGATAGTGTGCATTACACTCAAAGGCATTGCATGGTGATAGTGTGCATTACACTCAAATGTTTTGCATGGAGTTTGAGTGTTTGACACTCTAAGCCATTGCATGGTTTGCGTCCTAGATTTATTATTAATTTAATAAATTTTATGACATAAATATAAATTGATTTTTGGTAAAACAAAATCAATTACACAAAACTCTTTCTCTCTCAAATTTCTTCACATTGCCGTGAATCACCATTGGAAGGGCAAAGGAAGATTTGATCTTCTATTCTCCATTTTTGCTAGCACAAGCAAGGGATCAAAGGAGGTGATAGGGAAACCATCAAAGAGCTTGGAATACAAAAGCTTGGAGCTTCAAGTCTTCTTCCTCCTCTTGGCCGAATCTTCCAACACTTGGAGCTTCCACCATTTGATCATCTTCTTCATCACATAGCTTTGTAAGTATGATTCCGCCATGCTTCAAGTCTTTTATATATATTCATTTATAGTATTTCATATGCTTAATCTTTGTTTGGGACATATTATAGAAACCAACAATGGTATCATTGAGCTAGGTTTAAGCATGAAATACTTTAGGTTAAAATTTGGGTAAAATTGATTGAAGCATGTTCTTGTGAAATTTGATGAATGAGTATGCTTATATGTATGTTATATGACATAATATGAAATCAATTTTATGAAAAATGCATTGGATGATTTTTCCCCCAAATCTATGCCTTGGCCGAATGTGATGTTACATTTGATGTATTGGAATTTTTTGTGTTTAAGATCATTGGATGACTTAGAACGTATACGGGACGTAGATTAGTAATTCAATCGGATTGAAAAACAAATCGACACAAAAAACTTACCTTGGCCGAATCTACAAGGACATGAAATGGAGTTGATTTTTTGATAAAATTAATGTTGGACATTTATTTTGCAAAATACATGATTAATAAATTAAATGGGTATTTTTGAAATATTTAGTTTAATGTATTAATCTTGGTATTACACTTTAATTAATTGGACTTTAATGTTTGGAATATTAAAATTTAATTAATGGGCTTAATTGGTGAATTGGGCTTTTAATATTGTATTTGGGCATAATGGGCTTGATTGGACCAAGTAGATTTGGACCAAAAGGATTGGATCCAATTTGGGCCTAAATCACTCCATTAAGTCCAAATATAATATAATGGGCTTTAATAATTTAATTGGGCCTTATGGGCTTAAAATTGGTTTTATGGCTTTTAAGGGTGATTCCTTATTTGGGCTTGGTAATTGGGTTTGACCCACATTGACCAAAGCCCAAGCCTTAATAAATCAATTGAAAGCCCATTTGACTTGAATTAAATTAAACATTGGATGTTAGTTGGGCTTTGAGACCCAATAGAATTAGATTTAGAATCTAAGTCTTTAAAGCACATTAAAAGTGTAAACATTTAATTTGGAATTAAATAAATGAATTAGTATTGAATACGAATTAAATCAGATTTAATTAGTAGTTCGATATAATTCGCGAATTCGTACCTTATGTACTTATTCTCAATCGAGTTGGACTCACGCAAAATCAAACCGTTGTTTGAACATTGGATGATCACTTAAACAAAGACTAATTAATTGGATTAGATTGGTTGTAGAAGCATGTCTTGTTTGAATATATATGTATGTGATGAATGAATAGTGTATATCGGATGGATATTAGAAGGGAAAGGGTAATTTTAGAAATTATTGTAAATTTGGAATTTATAAATTGGACCTGCGTGTCCAGCCTTATCTCTTTATCTCTTTGTATTCTCTTCTCACCTAATTCCCCTCAATGTAAATGAGGTTTCTCTTATTGTATTATGTAATTGGGTAGAAGTAGAATAGTGCTAGCGGGGAGAGGAAAGGGAGTGATTTGTTCTAGGAACAAGTTGTTTATATATCCATCCGCATATCACTATTAATTTACTTTACGCGCTTTATGATGTTTTAGAAGCATGCTTAAGGGTGTATGATGATGAGACCTAACAAAGATAAATAAATTGGTTGCCAATTACGCGAAAATCCCTCAATTATATTAAGCAAATATCCTTCCATTGAATGATTCTTGTTCAAGATCCGAAGTTGGCATTGGTTTGTTTTTGACCAAAGTCAAGACCTTTGTCAATCAAGGATGTACTTGAATCATGAGAGTTCTGTTGCATATCGGTGTCTTGTCCAAATCGTGATTTTTATTGGCCAAAGTCAAGGTCACTTTTTGTCCAATGACATTGATTACGAAACTTTCCTCGTCAATGGGTCCCGCTTAACTGGAATCATTAGGTTTGTTTTTGGCCAAAGCCAAGGCCTAGATGATTCGGAGGATAGGGTTAGGAAAATGTATTGGATACATTGACATTATACATATGTTTTGGACTTGGATGTCCACCTAACCGGATCTAGGAATTGGATGAGATCCAATTGATCATGGAGATCTACCTAAGTTAAATAGCATACAATTTTTATTGGCCAAAGTCAAGGTTGTGTGTTATTTAATGGGATCCTAACCCACTAGGAAATTCGATTTCCCGAGTCCTCTACAGAGGGTTAGAGACTTGAAGAAAATAGTGGGAGGCTATTATTGAATTTGCAATTTCGTTCAGATA
Organism: Zanthoxylum bungeanum; assembly: GCA_019454045.1. Taxonomy (NCBI): domain Eukaryota; kingdom Viridiplantae; phylum Streptophyta; class Magnoliopsida; order Sapindales; family Rutaceae; genus Zanthoxylum; species Zanthoxylum bungeanum. The sequence goes on along the minus strand of SKCR01021688.1, from coordinate 13,169 downwards.
TTTAGCCTCACGCATCTTTCAAAATTATTTCGTCAATATTTTAAAAATTAGTTGGACTAATATATTGTTATTTTACTTATAACAGTTTGACTGTACCCATAACATCGTTGACTTTATAGTTGGACTATAGTCGTCAAGATGATTGGCAAAGGTAATATCCGCGATATAATCATGGGCGATAATGTCTTCAAAGGGACAAACTTTGCCGACTGGGAAATGAACCTCAAGATAGTGCTTGGGGCTGAGAGGGTACTGTATACTATTCAGAGGCCTCTCCCGCCTAAACCCACTGAGCCACTGGAGCTAGAGTTATGGAAGACTCATAGTGACGATTGTGACCAAGCTCAGTCAATTATGCTAGCTGCAATGACCCAGCATTTCAGACGCCAGAATAGGGACTTGGATCCCTATAACATGATGGCAAGATTGCGTGATCTTCACCGCACTAACAAGCGGATGAAGAGGTACGAGCTAGTAAGGAAACTCTTCCGCTCCCGGATGACAGACGGCGCATCAGTTGAGGCCCACGGGACTCAAATGATCGCTGACATAGATGAGTTAGCCAATATGGGCATTGTCTTGGAGGCAGAGCTGACGATTGATATGATATTACAATCGCTGCCCGATACTTGGAAACAAATCATCATCAACTATAAGTTGATGGATACTGACGACACTCTCGGAGAGTTGTTGTCCGTGCTGAAGGAGTCCGTAAAGGAACTCCTAAAGGGGAGCAAGCGCGAGGCGCATTATGCATCGACCTCTCATGCGCCAAGGGCTGGGCCCAAGGCAATTGGAGGTGTGAGGAAGAAGAATTTCAAGAAGAAGGGCAAATGCAAGTTGACAGTGGCTTCTAGGAAGCCAAAGGACAAATCTCGCGACATCTTCCTCAACTGCGGTAAGAGGGGTCACTGGAAACGTGACTGCCGAATGAGCAATGGGCAGAGGGAGGATATCAAGGCTAGCAAGGCTATCGCCTCTGGTATGTTTGTCATTGAGATAAATATGAATACTTCTAGTTTTAAAAATTGGATTTTTGATTCTGGTTGTGGTGCTCATATTTGTACTGATGTGCAGGATCTGCATGATAGCAGGGTGCTGGCATCGGGGGAGATGGATCTACGGGTCGGAAACGGAACACCAGTTTCTGTTTTGGCCGTAGGGACTTTTGTTTTAGAACTGCCCTCAGGGCATGTACTTAAACTTTTGAACTGTTATTTTGTACCTAGTTTAACTAGGAATATTATATCTGTATCCTTGTTAACCCAGCAGGGTTACACTGTATTCATTCAGAAAACACCGGGTGTTATTTATATAAAAGTGATGCAGAAATTTGCACAGCTGTTGCAAATAACGGTCTTTATATTTTGAATATAAATGAATCTCCTAAAATGACAAACAAAAGGCTCAAAAGGAGTAATCTAAAAGATGAAGCTTACATGTGGCATTGTCGTCTAGGACACATCAACAAGACTCGCATATCCACACTTTCAAAGAGTGGGTACTTGGACGAATTTGATCCCAATTCATATGACGTCTGCGAATCTTGTCTTTTAGGCAAAATGCCTAAATCACCTTTTAGCGCGGTAAAGGTGAACGTGCCACAGAACTTTTGGCTCTCGTTCATACTGACGTATGCGGGCCCATGTCTAGCCAGGCTAGAGGTGGATTTCACTACTTCGTAACCTTTACAGATGATGCATCTCGTTACGGTTATGTGTATCTTATGAGACACAAGTCGGAAACTTTTGAGAAATTCAAAGAGTTTCGACACGAAGTGGAGAAACAAACAGGGAAGAGTATTAAGACATTACGGTCAGACCGTGGTGGGGAATACTTAAGTTATGAGTTTCAAGATTACTTGAAAGAATATGGTATTCTTTCGCAGTGGACTCCTCCTGGAACACCGCAATTAAATGTGTGTGTCCGAGACGGAGAAAAGCAGTGGATGGTCGCACTTGGATGGTAAGGTCAATGATGAGTCGCACTGAGCTACCAATATCCTTCTGGGGAACGCATTTAACAGTGCTATACTTATTTTGAATAATAGGTACCGTCGAAGTCTGTTGAACAGACTCCATATGAGATATGGACAGAAGGAGGAAACCAGGTTTCTCTTTCCTGAAGATTTGGGGATGCTGGGCATATGTTAAACGTTTGGAAGGTACCAAACTTGAACCCAAATCTGATAAATGCCTTTTCGTAGGATATCCTAGGGAAACCAAAGGATATTACTTCTATCACCCGCAAGAGAACAAAGTATTTGTTGCTCTACATGCATTTTTCCTTGAGAAGGATTTTATAAATGCAGTGGTAAGTGGGAGGAAAGTAGAACTCGATGAAGATCGAAGTGATACTGTTCCTGGCAATGAATCATCGACGGAACAAGAACAGACCGTCCGGGATGAGTCTGTACCACAAACTTCACATACACAAGGACCGCGTAGGTCGGAGAGAGTCAGACAGTACCTGAGAGGTATGGGTTCCTAATCTCACCTCATGTAGATATTAATCTTATTGAGGATAATGAGCGGCTACGTATGAGGAGGAAGCGATACGAAATATCGATTCCGCTTTATGGCAAGAAGCCATGAAGTCCGAGATGGATTCCATGTACGCCAACCAAGTTTGGACACTGGTTGATGCACCAGAAGGCGTAAAGCCTATTGGATGCAGAGATCTTCAAGAAGAAGACCGACATGGATGGCAACGTACAAACGTACAAAGCTAGGCTTGTAGCGAAGGGGTATCGTCAACAATACGGTATTGATTATGACGAAACCTTCTCACCCGTTGCCATGATTAAATCCATTCTGATAATGCTTGCAATAGCTGCATATTTCGACTTCGAGATATGGCAGATGGACGTTAAGACCGCTTTCCTTAACGGAAACCTTTGGAGGATGTTTATATGCAACAGCCTGACGGTTTTATCGTGCCAAGACTTGCAAACAAGGTTTGTAAGTTAAATAGATCCATTTATGGATTGAAGCAAGCATCACGGTCATGGAATCAGCGTTTTGATGAGATCATAAAAGAATATGATTTCGTGCAAAACGCAGATGACCCTGTGTATACAAGAAGGTTAGTGGGAGAGCACTTACTTTTATTGTCCTTTAGTCGACGACGTATTGCTTATAGGCAATGACATTCCCATGCTAACGTCGGTGAAAGATTGGCTTTCATTAAAATTCTCCATGAAAGATCTGGGAGAAGCAGCCTTTATTCTTGGAATAAAGATCTACCGGGATAGATCTAGAAAGCTGCTGGACTCTCCCAGAGTACATACATTGATAAAGTGTTGAAGCGATTCAACATGGAACAATCCAAGAGGGGATTGGTTCCAATGATACGTGGTACCTCTCTGTCTAAGGACATGTGTCCTAAGACTCAGGAAGAGAGAGACAACATGAGTCGGATACCGTTCGCCTCGGCAGTCGGATCGATCATGTATGCCATGATATGTACACGACCTGATGTCTCATATGCTTTGAGCATGTGCAGTCGCTATCAGGCCGATCCAGGTGAAGGTCACTGGATAGCAGTTAAGATATCCTTAAGTATCTTAAACGAACTAATGATGCTTTCTTAATTTATGGAGGCGGAGAACTTGCGGTATCTGGGTATACCGATGCAAGTTTCCAAACCGACAAGGATGACTACAAGTCACAATCCGGGTACATTTTTTGTTTGAATAACGGAGCAGTGAGCTGGAAATCTTCCAAGCAAGATACTGTTGCCGATTCAACAACAGAAGCGCAGTACATCGCTGCATCAGAAGCAGCAAAGGAGGCAGTTTGGATCAGAAAGTTCCTAATCGGATTAGGAGTAGTTCCGTTAGCAGCTGAGCCCGTTCCATTGTATTGTGACAATAACGGGGCTATAGCGCAGGCTAAGGAACCAAGGTCTCATCAACGGTCCAAGCATGTTCTTCGACGTTACCATCTGATTCGGGAGATTATACATCGTGGCGATGTAAAGGTCGAGAAGGTCACATCAGATGATAACATTGCAGACCCGCTGACGAAGGCTGTCCTTCAGCAAGTTTTTGAACGACACCATACATAGTTCGGGTATTAGATTACTTGAGTGACTGGCTATAGGCCAAGTGGGAGATTGTTAGACATTATGTCCCATAGCGTCACTGTTTGTAAATGATATTGTATTATTGTACAAAATTAACTATGTGATAATGAAATTGCCTTTTGCCGTTTGTAATGTTATTTACTTTGATATATAAATGGCGAAAGTCCATATGATTAGTACCGGATTGAGATGATATGAGACAGTATCAATCCATAAAGGTTTAATCATTAAATATCCCTAGTCGTAGTATTATCGAGATCGGACATCGATAATGCGGAATAGACTAGTATTGCGCTTGTGCACGTTGTGAGGGCACAACGGCATAGTACTCATATATTTAAGTATTGGATACTTATGCAAGTGCGATAGGAGGTGTGTTTTACCGATGGTACGGAAAACAGCTTCGCTCTGGATAGACCCCGCGGAATCCCATTGGTAGTATGTCTGCGTGTCTATGGGAGGCCGCATCAGGGTAGGTTTATATGGTCTTAACCTGAGACTTACCAATCGCTAGTACTTGCGACAATCGGTAAACTTTGGTTTTGGTGGTTGGGGACCTTAACCGGTTCTGTGTAACACCTCTTCTGGGTTTATCAAGAATCGTAGTGTACTGGATGTGATGTCGAGATGGAAGTATCGCTTCAGACATATGGAGGTGATGATCACGCAGGGCACAGAACTAGTACTCTATAAAAGGTTGCAACCGTCGGGACATATGACCAGGTCAGGATTGTCCGATTTAAAGAGACTAGTTGCTTGATGTCCGATATATGTTTCGTACGGGGCAGACACATCTCCAGCCCCAGGCCTAGCATGTGATCATCCGATACTGGATCGATGTACGCAATACTACGGTATACTACGCTTGATATAGATCTTATATTCCTATAAGAATATTTCTGGAGAATTGGGTAGGCATGGCGCTTTGCTAGAAGCCAACCTTGTCTTGTGAATCGGTAAAGACGTAGTACGAGGTACGTACGTGTTCGGATTATCCGACGACCGCATTTACTGCCAAAATATCCGGAGATCTCTTGGGTCGCTTCCTGAAGATTCACCTATGATATTTTGATTCGAACTTAATTAATCTTGGATTAATTACGGAGAAACTTTATCTCGGATAAAGTGCCTAATTTAGAGAGAGAACGATTAATTTGGAATTAATCGATAAAATTATTGTATTCGATATAATAATCGAAATTCGATTCGACGCGAAATTAAAATTAGATTTTAATTCGGCATACGAGTTAATTTAGAATTAATTCGTTAGCGACGTAAATAATAATTTCGCCAGGCGCAATTATTTATTTAAATTCGGTTTAATTAACGTCGCGACGTAAGCTCGGTATTTCGGAAATATCGAACCCGAACGCGTGAGTGGACGTGGGCCCACTTTCATTGGGAAACGTGTGGGGCCCACATGACACTTGTCATTATATGCATTATTTAATTGATAAGGCATTGCATGGTGATAGTGTGCATTACACTCAAAGGCATTGCATGGTGATAGTGTGCATTACACTCAATGTTTTGCATGGAGTTTGAGTGTTTGACACTCTAAGCCATTGCATGGTTTGTGTCATAGATTTATTATTAATTTAATATTTTTATGATAAATATAAATTGATTTTTGGTAAACAAAAATCAATTACACAAAACTCTTTCTCTCTCAAATTTCTCACATTGCCGTGAATCACCATTGGAAGGGCAAAGGAAGATTTGATCTTCTATTCTCCATTTTTGCTAGCACAAGCAAGGGATCAAAGGAGGTGATAGGGAACACCATCAAAGAGCTTGGAATACAAAAGCTTGGAGCTTCAAGTCTTCTTCCTCCTCTTGGCCGAATCTTCCAACACTTGGAGCTTCCACCATTTGATCATCTTCTTCATCACATAGCTTTGTAAGTATGATTCCGCCATGCTTCAAGTCTTTTATATATATTCATTTATAGTATTTCATATGCTTAATCTTTGTTTGGGACATATTATAGAAACCAACAAGATTTCATGGGCCCATTTCCACCATCATTTAGATTTTTATGTATTTTAGTTGTAGTCGATTATGTCTCAAAATAGGTCGAGGTGATTCTTTGTCGAAATAATGATCACACAACTGTGATCAAAATTTTTAAAAGAAAATATTTTAAGTCGTTTTGGAATCCCTCGGGCCATTATAAGTGATGGAGGTAAACACTTTTGTAAGAGACCCTTTGAGTCCTTAATGAAAAAGTATGAAGTCACACATAAAGTTTTCACCTCCTATTACCCTCAGAAGAATGGTCAAGTTGAACTAGCGAATAGGGAAATTAAACAAAATTTAGAAAAAATGGTTAACCCAAATCACAAAGATTTATCTCTTCGACTAATTGATGCACTTTGGGCATACCGAAAAACTTTCAAAACGTCTTTGGGAATGTCACCATATCGTCTAGTTTATGGAAACCATTGTCATTTGCTTGTAGAACTTGAGCATAAAACATATTGGGCTATAAAAACGTTCAATTCAAACCTTGAAAATGTCAGTCACAAACGTAAATTGCAATTAAATGAACTTGAAGAGTTAAGGAATGATTCATATGAGAATACGAAAATCATTAATGCCAAAATTAAGGATTTTCATGATTGTCGAATTTCACGAAAAATATTTGAAGTTAGTCAAAAGGTTTTGCTTTTATAATTCTCATCTTCATTTATTTTCTGGGTAATTGAAATCCAAATGGAGTGGCCCATTCCTTGTGAAACACGTTTATCCATACAGGGCTATTGACATTGAGAATCCTAGGGATGGTGATGTATTTAAAGTGAATGGACAACTTCTGAAATCATTTTTGGAGAGTTCAAATTTTCAAGAGTCTTTTCTCCTTTCAAACCCAGTGTACCGTGATTGATGTAGTTTCTTTTCTTTTCTGTATAATATTTTTTTAATTTCCATTTTTCTTAGTTTTACAGCATGAGGTATGTTTGACAAATCCCAAGATGTCTGCCTACAGTGTGGCAAACGGGGGTCACTAGAAGCGTGAATGCCGTGAGTACAAGGTGCACATGAAGGAAATGGAGGCGGGCAAGGCTCCGGCTTTAGGTATGTTTGTTATTGAATAAACATGTCTACTTCTAGTTTTAAAAATTGGATTTTTGATTCTGGATGTGGTACTCATATATGTACTGATTTGCAAGATCTGCAGATTAGCAGGAGACTAGCTTCAGGCGAGATTGACCTACGAGTTGGTAACGAGACCAGAGTCGCTATTTTGGCTGTAGGGACCTATATTTTGGAACTTCCATCTGGGGCATGTACTTACTTTATCAGACTGTTATTATGTACCTAGTTTGACTAGAAACATTGTCTCTGTATCTTGTTTGACCCAATACGGGTCCACTTTTGTATTCCGAAATACTGGGTGTTTTGTTTATAAAGATGATTTTGAGATATGTACTGCTGATTCCAATAATGGTCTTTATATTTTGAATATAAATGAATCTCAAACATATAATATGACAAATAAATAGCTAAAATTGAGTAAAACATATGAAACTTATTGTGGCATTGTCGTTTGGGACACATTAACAAGACTCGCATATCCATGCTTTCGAAGAGTTGATATTTGGACGGATTTGATCCTAATTCATATGATGTCTACGAATCTTGTTTATTAGGTAAAATGTCTAAAACGCCTTTTAGCGGTAAAGGTGTTCGTGCCACTGAACTTTAGCCCTCGTTCATAGAGACGTATATGGGCCCATGTCTAGCCAGGCAAGAGGTGGATATGAATACTTCGTGACCTTTACGGATGATGCATCGCGTTATGATTATGTGTATCTTATGAGACACAAGTCGGAAACGTTTGAGAAATTCAAAGAGTTTCGACACAGAGTAGAAAAACAGACCGGTAAAAGTATTAAAACATTACGGTCGGACCGTGGTGGGGAATACTTGAGCAATGAGTTTCTCGATTACTTGAAAGAATATGGTATTCTTCACAGTGGACTCCTCCCGGAACACCTCAATTAAACGGTGTCCGAACGGAGAAACCGAACTTTGTTAGACATGGTAAGGTCTATGATGAGTCGCACTGAGCTACCAATTTCCTTATGGGATACGCATTGCCATGAACAGTGTAATACTTATTTTGAATAAGGTTCCATCAAGTCTGTTGGACAGACTCCATATGAAATATGGACAGAAAGAAACCGGGTTTCTCATTACTGAAGATTTGGGGATGCTTGGCCCAAACTAGAACCCAAATCGGATAAGTGCTTATTTGTAGGTTATCCTAGGGAAACCAAATGATATTACTTCTACAACCCACAAGAGAACAAGGTATTTGTTGCTCTCCATGTGCTTTTCCTCGAAAAGGAATTCCTAAATGCAGTGGTAAGTGGGAGGAAAGTAGAACTCGATGAAAATCGGAGTGATACTGTTCCAGGCACCGACTCCCTAATAGAACACGAACAGTTCATCAGGGATGACACTATACCATAATCTTCTAATACACAAGAACCGCGTAGGTCGGAGAGAGTCGGAAAACAGCCTAAGAGGTATGGGTTTCTAATCTCACCTCACGTAGATATTAATCTTATTGAGGATAATGAGTCAGCTACCTATGAGGAAGCGATACAAGGTATCGACTCCGCTTTATAGCAAGACGCCATGAAGTCCGAAATAGATTCCATGTATACCAACCAAGTTTGGGCACTGGTTTATGCACCAGAAGGCGTTAAGCCGATTGGTTATAAATGGGTCTTCAAGAAGACGACGGACATGGATGGAAACATACAAGCGTACAAAGCTAGGCTTGTAGCGAAAGGGTATCGTCAACGACATGGTGTTGATTACGATAAAACTTTTTCACCTGTTGCAATTATTAAATCCATTCGGATAATGCTTGCTATTGCTGCATATTTCGATTATGAAATATGGCAGATCGACGTCAAAACCGCTTTCCTTAACGGAAACCTTTTGGATGATGTTTATATGCAACAGCCTGACGGTTTTGTCGTACCAAAACATGCAAACAAGGTTTGCAAGTTAAATCGATCCATTTATGGATTGAAGCAAGCATCGCGTTATTGGAACCCAAAGTTTTTATGAGGTCATAAAAGAATATGATTTCATTCAAAACGAATATGATTCTTGTGTATATAAGAAGGTTAATGGGAGTGCACTGACATTCATTCTCCTTTACGTTGATGATGTATTTGTAACGGATATGCCCTATACCCAACTTATGGATGAGCTATATGTACATGTATTTGTAATATTTTTCATTAATTAATAAAATGGCAATCTTTATTATACGTGTCTTACATAATTATATGAATCATCAAACATTGTAATAAAGCTCTTGGAGTAATAAGATGATGGCTTCCTTGCCTTATGAGAATCATTACTCTCAAACGTTCCTAGTCATAGTTTTGTGAATAATCTGGGCGATCACAAAATGGAGAGACTAGCTTGATGATATGATCCGCCTTTAAGTGGGGTAGCCGATCTTATAGGCTACTAGCGGAGATCCGTCCGCTTGGTGTATCACATGGATGCATGAGTTCCTCGTGTCCATCGAACTGACCGCCGAAAAATTTCATATGGAGTGTTTATCCCATGTGTCTGTGAGAACTTTCATGTATCTCGATTGTATGACTAGTCCTTAGACTTGAGTGTTGGGAAGCGGCCGCGAGTGCGCAGCGGAAAATAAAAATTATTATGCCACTTTCCCTTTGCCCAAGACCCATTTGTTTTTATTATTCTACAAACCTAGGCATGTTACTATATATTCTAAGCATAAAACTCATAAAACATGCAAAAAAACATAAACCTAAACATGCTAACTATCATAAGAACTCTAATTAAAATAAAGAAAGAAAAAGACTTACTTGAACCGAAGACTCCCTCCGTCCTCCCTCCAATTTACAAGCTTTTCTCGAACTCAACAAGCTCTTCCACGTTCCAAAGAGCCACCCAAGTGTGTGGCCTCCAAAGATGCACACACCAAAGCCAAAACTCAACGGCAAGACTACGCCTCGAGTGCACGTGTATTTTTCCCTCGGTGCTAGCCTAGGCAAATACCTCAAAACTTTTAACTTGAGATTCCTCCAGTCAATTAGACTTAAAGATTCAAAATCAGTGGCTTACTCTTAAACTTTAGAGTTGTTCACTTATATAAACCCAAGATATGAAAGGTTTTGGTGTAAAAATTTGTAAAGAATTCTTTGGGTTTTATAGGTGCTCCAAACACAAAAAATTAATTAAGAATCCGATGTGGGATAAAAGCTAATTTAATCTTAGCCATTGGATCTTAATTTAATGGTTAAATGAGATTATAAAACCCTAATAAGAGTTTTGGCCGAATTGAACTTCAAAACAAAAAACAAATTTTTTTTACTATTCATGTGAATAGTAATTTTTTAATTCCAATCCCAAAGTGCCTCTATCATCATTCACCAATCCCTAAGCCACTATGGAACCTCATAAATGATCTGTTCAATAATTAAACACATTGAACCATTTATGAACAATTCCTACAGCAATCATATATGGTATATTGTACTGTGCACTGTTAACCATTGATTTCGACTTTGTGTGTGTGTGACCTTTTGGGTTCCCCTCAAGTTGGACATGAAATGAATCATGATAATTTAATTGAACATAAATTATCCTCCGATCAGATGGTCTTTCGATTTCAATGACCAAGGTTGACATCTAGCAACTTGTAAGGCCCCCAAATGAGAAGGAAAGATATATATACCCATTCTATATGTGATTTACATATGATACGGTCCCTCGCCTCACTGTATCCCCACCTATTGACCTAGGGTACGGAAATTTTCTACCCATATGGTCAAAGGTATGATGTTGATAATGTCATGAATCGTGCTAACCCAAGAATCTCACATGATTCTTCTGTGGCCACAGTCTCAAGCACTGATCACACATATCAACCGCGAACTGGAATACTACTCTATAAGAAAATATTTATCGAGAGAGTGGCGATTCTCTGTTGTATCTTTACAAACTTCATGTGTTTCAACAAATGACCCAATCATACCATTATGACCGGATCTTTTGAACCGGGGAAGGCTAATGTCAAAGTTATTTGATCCACACATAAGATTGTAAAGACCTCAAGTCTAAGGACTAGTCATATAATCGATACATGAAAGTTCTCATAGACATATGGGATAAACACTCCATATGAAAACTTTCGGCAGTCATTTCGATGGACACGAGCAACTCATGCATCCATGTGATACACCAAGTGGACGGATCTCCGCTAGTAGCCTATGAGATCGGCTACCCCACTTAAAGGCGTATCATATCATCATGCTAGTCTCTCCGCTTTGTGAACGTCCAGATTATTCACAAAACTAATACTATGAACATTTAAGATTAATGATTCTCATAAGGCATGGAAGCCATCGTCTTATTACTCCAAGGGCTTTATTACAATGTTGTTGATTCATATAAGTTATGTAAGACACGTATAATAAAGATTGTCATTTTATTAATTAATGAAAATATTACAAATACATGTACATATAGCCCATCCACAAATTGGGTATAAGGCATATCCCTAACATTGAGGTCTTTACAATCTTATGTCTGGATCAAATAACTTTGACATTCTCATTCCCCGGTTCAAAAGATCTGGTCATAAGGGTATGATTGGGTCATTTGTTGAAACACATGAAGTTTGTAAAGATATAACAGAGAATCGTCACACTCTTGGATTATATTTTCTTATAAGAGTAGTATTCCAGTTCGCGGGTTGATATGTGTGATCAGTGCTTGAGACTGTGGCCGCAGCGGAAGAATCATGTGAGATTCTTGGGTTAGCACGATTCATGACACTATCAACATCATACCTTTGACCATATGGGTAGACACTTTCCGTACCCTAGGTCAAAAGGTGGGGATACAGTGAGGCGAGAGACCGTATCATATGTAAATCACATACATAATGGGTATATATATTTCCTTCTCATTTGGGGGCCTTGGCATGTTGCTAGATGTCAACCTTGGTCATTGAAATCGAATGACCATCTGATCAGAGGATATATTATGTTCAATTAAATTATCACGATTCATTTCATGTCCAACTTGAGGGGAACCCAAAAGGTCACACACAACAAAGTCGAAATCAATGGTTAACAGTACACAATACAAATTTAACAACATATATGATTGCTGTAGGAATTGTTCATAAATGGTTCAATGTGTTTAATTATTGAACATATCATTTACGAGGTTCCATAGTCGGTTAGGGATTGAGGAATGACGATAGGGGCACTTTGGGAATTGGAATAAATAAATAAATAAATAATGGCACAGATGGCGGTTCATTTTTTTTATTTTATATATTTGTCATTTATTTTGAATTCCAATTCGGCCCAAACTCTTATTAGGGTTTTATAATCTCATTAAACCACTAAATTAAGATCCAATGGCTAAGATTAAATTAGCATTTATCCCACATCAGATTCTTAATTAATTTTGTTGTGTTTGGAGCACCTATATAAACCCAAAGAATTCTTTACAAATTTTTACACCAAAACCTTTCATATCTTGGGTTTATATAAGTGAACAACTCTAAAGTTTAAGAGTAAGCCACTGATTTTGAGAATCTTTAAGTCTAATTGACTGGAGGAATCTCAAATTAAAAGTTTTGAGGTATTTGCCTAGGCTAGCACCGAGGGAAAAATACTCGTTCACTTAAGGCATAGTCTTGCAGTTGAGTTTTGGCTTTGGTGTGTGCACCTTTGGAGGCCACACAATTGGGTGACTCTTTGGAATGTGGAAGAGCTTGCTGAGTTCGAGAAAAGCTTGTAGATTGGAGGGAGGACTGGATGAGTCTTCGATTCAAGTAAGTCTTTTTTTTCTTTATTTTAATTAGAGTTCTTATGATAGTTAGCATTTTTAGGTTTATGTTCTTTGCATGTTTTATGAGTTTTTATGCTTAGAATATATAGTAACATTCCTAGGCTTGTAGAATAATCAAAACAAATGTGTCTTGGGCAAAGGGATAACAGCATCATAATTTTGTTTTTAATTTTCCGCTGCGCACTCGCGGCTGTTTCCCAACAGTGGTA